>JAEANM010013560.1:0-14352 GCA_017656035.1 Myanophis thanlyinensis | reverse complement strand
AATAATAATAATAATAATACCCTTAATATTATTAAACAACAGCATCTGCCTATCCCAGGTCCTTGAGAAAGACTCAACAGGTGTACAAAAATGCCACATTTAGTCTAAACATTTGGCCAACAATAATAATAAAATCCATGATTCCTTACTGCAGCTTTTTTTAAAATTGTTTGAAGCATGATTTTGCATTGGATTTGCTTGTTGTTATTGTTTTAAGCAAGTAGCAGCAGTTAAATAACAGCTATTTGAAATGGCTAGAATGCATGTGTATATTTCATGTTGGCTGAAAAAAAGGATCTCCCATGTCCTTGGGAGAAATGGGATAGGAGATCACTTTTCTTGGAGGTATTACAAAAAGAGGTATTGGAAGAGAGGCAGTAGAGCTTCAGAATATTTGGTAAAGCAGCATCTCGTCTTCCCTTCCTTTGGGTGCAGAACAGTTTCTATTCTATGTAGTTTTGTAGGGAATGGACGGCCAAGTGATCACTGATCCAATTGTATTAGTTGTTTTCAATAAACTCCAAGTCTATAAATCCACTGGAGCAGAGGTGAAATTCAGCAGGTTCTAGCAGGTTTGCTAGAATTGGTAGTAAATATTTTAAGCAGTTCGGAGAACCGGTTGTTAGAAGGAATCTCCTTTTGTTTTTCCCCCACTTAACAGGGTTAATCCTGTAAGGAAGGCAGGAAAGAAACATTCTGGTGTTGTTTCTAGCCTAATCTTTATTGCCCTGCTTACAGAAACTGCCCACCCAGTCACATGACACCCCAGCCATGCCCACGAAGCCTCGCCCACAGAACCAGTAGTAAAAACATTTGAATTTCACAACTGCACTGGAGAAGGAAGTAAAGGATGGAGACCCAGAAGAGGGACTTTGTTCCTCCCTTACCAGAACATGTTAATTGGTCTCAGGACCATTTTTCAAATAAGGCAGCTGGCCCAAGACTTCCTTCATCAGATGTCTTTTTGAGAAGAGTTTTCATTTCCTTTCTTGGGAAGACTAATTGCTTTATGGAGAAAAGTTAGGAAGCCATTACGAAGTTGTCACATTCCCTTGTCAATTAAAGACAGAAAAGATACAATGTCCTCACATTCCCTGGCAAATCCTCACAGAAATGTGGTCTTCTGAAAAGTGTAAATTAACTGTTATTAAATGATTAGTGAAAGATGAAACTCTTCCCTATACTTACTTAATTTCAACTTGCTACTAAGAAAGGCAATTAATTTATAAAAATCCCTGGGAGACATTTCCAAGGTCAGGGGTACATCATTCTAAAAATTTAATCTTTCATGCATTTTTTTTCCTCTGTTGAAGTTGACTTAAATGTAATTTTGATGTTGACTTAAATGTAATTTTATTGAAAGTTTTAGTTACAATGATAAAATATAATGCAAGCTAAAAAGTAAAAAGTGCAAGAAAGCAAAAAAGTAAGGAGCTACCCCCTCCCAAAGAAACTAACTTCTCACCCTAATCACAAGTATAAACAATTTTTTAATCTTTTCACCTCTTCTTAATTAACTAATATAAAATTATTCTTCCAATAACTCATCCCTTAATACCCGAATCAAAAAGTAATGTCTTCTCTAATCCAGTTATCAGCAAAAAGTTCAAACACATCTGGAAAAGAATAGCATGAATTAACATATGTAAAACTGAACATTCCACATCTCAACTCTGGGGTGTAAGCAACTAAGACCCCACTTGGTTGTAAGCTACTAAAACCCCATTTAAAATGGTTCCAGTATTCTAGTATAAACAAACCAAAAACCAAAAACCACTAAAGTTTAACACAGGACTGTCAAACTTGTCACGCGTCATGTGCTGGCTATGCCCACACCTGGTTTAGCAAAGGGAAAAAAAGTCCCGATACGTCACGTGAGGACAACGTGATGATGCGAGTTTGACACCCCTGGTTTAACATGACAACAGGGACTATTTCTCTTTTTTAAAAAAGGAGAAGACAAGCTCCAATACACAACATTTTATCAGTCCAAATGCCAACAATTCCAAAGAAAATCCTAAATAGCAACATAAAGGCAGCCCTCAACTTATGACCATAATGGAGGCTGCCCATCAAGATTGTAAGTCATGACATGACATGTGACTGATTAGATTTTATGACCTTTTCTCCAGTGGTTGTTAATTTTATAACCTTTTCTCCAGTGGTTGCTTTGGACTGGTTTTGTCACAAAATAGAAGTAAATGCTAGTTTTTGGCAAAACTGTGCTAAGATGCAATTAGGTGACTGTAGGACATTGCATCAAAGATGAATCAAACAGATTGAAAGATTTATATTTTTTTTGACAATCCTGTTAATTAACCCTATTAATTCCTCCTAAAACGTGTGTGTTCACAGCTTAAATCTTTCCTTTGTAACTCAGAAATAAAAGCCCAACCCCATAAATACTTGACAAATTTTGAATTATTGATTTTGAATTTTCCAGACTCATATAAAGGCCTTATATGAGCAGCATGGTTGCCTAGTGGTGAAAACTTTCATCTCCCACTCAGAAGACTGAAAGTTCAATGCTAGGTAGCAACAGAGGTTTCTCTCTTGGGGTGCAAAGAGAAAATATATACTGTAAACTCCACATAGGCATCAGGAAAGGCATCCAGCCAGTAAATGCTCAGTTCCATTCAATCACCCTGACTCTACCTGTATAAAGGGATTACAGGGTCATAAAAAGAAAAAAAAATCTGAAGGCCTTATTTTTACATGATGTAACATTTTAATAGAACAGACATATCAGTTCTTAATTAGGGGGAAGAAAAATGGGGGAAGAAATGCATGTCCAGCTGGAGATAAGTAACCAAAGTAGAATTAGAAGTTTCTTCAGCCAAAGAAAACTTGCTTAAATTGTTTCATTGCTAGTATATGAATCTCTACAAATTAGCAAGCACAAACAAGGGAAATTCTCTTTTGTGTCTGAATGGCTGCAAAGAGAAGGGCACATAATTGCAACTGCTGCATAGCTGCCCCTTATGACTTTTCCTTCTGATCTGATATGTTCTGGAATATTGGTAAAATTAATGTATGATCACAGCTAGCATTGAATGAATATATTTCCAGGGTGTAATGCAGGTATTTATTCTAAAGGCTTTTTGTTGACTGCTGTTAGTAGTCCTTGACTTACAATCACAACTGAGCCTAAAATATCCATTACTAAGCGAGATAGTCGTTAAGTGAGTTTTGCCCTATGTTTTTGCCAAATGGTTAAGTGAATCACACCAGTTGTTAAATTAGTAATGTTATTCAGTGAATCTATCTTCTCCACTGACTTTGCTTGTGAGCAGATCACAAAAACGGATCACATGACCCTGTGACACTGGAGATTGACTTCTTGTTCCTCTTCCTTTCAAGTATTGGAATAAACCCTCATGACCTCTAGTCAGCATGATCAATTCAATTCAATTCAATCCTATATTGTCAATGCACAGCATTGATAGAAACTGGAGTTCAAAATATGCATTTGAAGGGTATCGGTTTGGAGGAAGGCATCTTCTATTGAACTGTGTTATTAAAAAAAAATTAAAGTATGCTTAGATACCTAATGCATTGTCTACTACTGATAAGTACTACAGACATAATTTCAGAAGAAGTTCCTCACACAACACCGGTTTTAACTCTCATCTGTTTTCAAATGAAAATTCAACATTCAGGTAGGGAAAAGCTTCGGGAAATAAAAAAAAATGAATTTCCCCACGCTTCTTGTACTGTATGTTCTTTCCCTCATAATGCAGACTTATTCATGGCTCTAAATATAACTTTTGTTTCATTTGTTATGCTTGAGCTGCCAATTAAAATGAAAAGCCCACAAAGGTTCAGCTGCTGGCTGAATGTAAACACAGAACATTCAGGAAAAGCAGCAGGGCCCCTGTGCTACGTATCACCTGCCAAGATGACAGTGCCAGAACTGGCTGGGAATAATAAGAATAATCGTACTACTAATAATAACAGGACTTCAGAAGTTGCTCAAAATCACAGGTGTTAGTATTTAGTACAAGTTATGTAGATTTTCTGAATAATAGCTGTTAAGGAGACCTCAGAAATACATTATTGTATCTCCTGTAAGTTTTCTAGTTATTATTTTTTAACCAGGATCAAGTAATCAATGCAAAAAAAAAAAAAGTAGAGCTTCTTCTAGTTTATGGTCTATTGATCATCAGTAAGTGAAGCATTGTGGATGGGAAAGGCAAAGAAGTGCAGTGAGAGGAAGGCAGGCACAAATACAATGGCAAGTAAGTTGTTTTGCAGTTTCCTGAAATCAAAGGCATGGGTGCTACCAAATAGATGTTTTGTGAGAGAGACACAGAGGTGGGATTCAACCAGTTTGTGCCTATTCACTAGAACCAGTTGTTAACTTTCTAAGCAGTTCAGAGAACTGCTGGTTCAGCTGGTTATTAGGGCAGAGAACCAGTTGTTAAATTATTTGAATCCCACCACTGGAGAGACATGATGAGAATCATGGTGGAGAAGGTACAGCTTTCTAGTGTTGCAGAACTTCAATTCCCACCATCCTACTCTATTGGCCAGACCAGGTGAGTAGGGAATAGTAGTTTGGCAACATCTAAAGGCCTACATATTCTCCAATCCTTTTAGAAATCCTTTGGAGGATTTCCTGAGAATTCTCAACAACAAAGGACATGTTTTTCCCTTGGACCTAAATCCCAGCTTGATTTTGAATGCTTTTCTGTTAGCCCAGGGGTAGGCAAACTTTTTGACTCGTGGGCCCCATTGACGGGCTCCCCCTCCCCCTCCTGCAACCCCCCCTCCCCCACCCTTGCTCCCCCTCCCGTAGCCCCCCTCCCCCATGTGTCTTTGCAGGCGTGGGATGCCGAATGCAGCAGCCATGAAGAAGAAGGTAAGAGGGCGGCGGGCGGCGGGTGGGCGATGGGTGGGTGGAGGCGGCTCCACAGTGGCAACGCTGGCTCTTGGGTGGTGGGAGAAGAGCCGGCATTGCCGCTACAGAGCCACCCTCGCCTGCCTGCCCGCCACCCTCTTACCTTCTTCTTCATGGCTGCTGCGTTTGGCATCCCACACCTGCAAAGACACGTGGGCGTCAGCAGCCTGTACGTTGCCGAGGTAGGCGTCAGTGAGGGCAAACTCCCCAGTCTGCGCCAGAACTAGTTCAGCGGGCCAGATTAAAAAGCCCAATGGGCTGGGTGTGTCCCGCGGGCCGTAGTTTGCCCATGTCTGTGCTAGCCCCTCAGAAGTTCTGCAGTTGTTTTTCTCTTCCCTCCTTACTCAAACATTTCTTTCACTGGAGGGAACATAAACCAAAGACAAGGGAATATAAAAACGAAGGTGAGATCAGCCTCACAAGAAGACTTAAGCTTCAGGAGTTTCCCTCTTTGGATTGCCTTTGCTAAATTCATTCCTGGGTGTCTAGTAATTTCTCATTTTTCAACCACCACCCACCAACCCTTTTTTAGGCGGAAGGGTGAAGTGGAGGAAAAAAGCAGTCCCCATTTGATAGGAAAGTCTTTCCAGAAATATCTTCACAAATTGCTAGGAAGATGTGAAAGAATAAAATTGCTCTTGCTGACCCCCTAATATTGATTATCCACCTACCAGCTCATCATGCCCAGGAGTTCAGTAAAAGATTTAAAGCAGGGATGTCCAATGCTGGCAATTATAAGATTTGTGGACTTCAACTCTGAGAATTCCTCAGCCAGTATGCAAATCCTTATCCATAGTACTAGATTATAGATGGAATATTCTAGGAGTAAAGATTCCTGGGGAAACTGTTAACTGGGAAGGAAAAAAAAAACCCGATGATCAAAAAACCATGGAATTCCATAGTTATTGTTACTGTGATTTAGCTATCAAATGAATAATGAAGCAAACACCCTGCAAAACCACAGCCATATGTTCCATTAGCCAGATGGCATGCCTCTTCATATAAAGCATCTTAGGGAATGGGAGAGCTATATCCCTTCCAGTGGCATGACACCATGTCTTTATTTCACAAACAAGGTCTTATATCAGTTTTATTTAACCCATTTCTTTAAATTATATTTCTATGTAAATATCTTAAAGCAGCATACAAGTAACGAGAATTAAACTATTAAATTACTTTCATTGATACAAAATTGAGAACAGTTTATCTAAAACAGATTGATTAAAATGGTGGGAGGAAAGATGAGGAAAATCATGGAAAGGTAGGCTAAACAGATGGATTCCCAGTCATTACCTAAAACAAATAAGTATATATGCCCCCAAATGTTTGAGGGAAGGTTCCAGACAGTAGAAATGTCCACCAAAAAGTCCAGAAGGAGATGGGAAGGGCAAAGTTTAGTCTGTGGACCAGGAGGTATCAGGAGGAATGAAAGGACTCATTTCTTCTAGATATTCTGTACTGCAAAGTATCTCTCTTGATGATGTTTCCATTAGAAAAGGACTTCACAGTTTCCAGTCCCCTAGTTTCTCAAAAGCATTGTCAAGGCGAACAGAATTCCTCAGGTGAGAGAATGGAACCAGGGGTGAGGAAAGAGGAGAGTTCTCACCACTGGGGAAATGAAGCTCTGACTAACAAGTAACTATTCAAGAAAAAAGAAACACCTGGGTACAGCTTTATCTGCACCCTGGCAAGACCAACGTGAGATTGGATCGGCCCCTGGACACAAAGAAATTCACAATCATGGGCAAGCATAAAGTTGATTTAGAATAAGGATCTGTTTCATAGGATTGCAGAGATGAGTCTAGCCACCATTGCTAGTAGAGCCAGTCCTCTCTTGATTCCTATTGGGGAGCAATAGAAGCAGGCAATATGGCGACAAATTTCATGTGGTAAAGAAAACTGAAATAGTTTCATGCGTAGTAGGAATTGACAGAGTATTGAGAATCTGGTAATTCAGAGCTGTTTCTGAAAGCATGTGACTGATGAAGGCACCAGAACAATAAACGGCAGCATTAGTCTCACACAAGGAAAAAAATATTGTTAGGAAGCTGCTCTGACCCAGTCTCCACAATCCATTATAGCACTATACCCCATCATTTCTCAAACCATCCAAAGTCAGGATATTTTGGTTTAAAATGTTTGTTGCTATGGTTTCTTTTACTGGTTGCAACTATTTTGTTTATGACTATAGGATGATCAAGTAATGATTGATAGATTATTGTAACATTATTGTGGATATTTCTATATATATTTATTTATAGGGATATTTTATTGTTCTCATGTTTATTATAGTTGATTATTTATACTATATTTTTTCAACATTTTTTCAACTTTTTGCAAAGTGGTGGTAGGAGAGAGTGTAGCCAGACAGCATCAGATGGTGGGGTGTAGGATGAATCTGACAGTTAGGACGAAGAGGAGAGGAAACATAGACAAGAAGACCAAGTGGTGGAAGTTGCAAAAGAAAGAATGTTGTGAGGAATTCAGACAGAAGTTGAGACAGGCTTTGGGTGGTCAGGAAGAACTCCCAGATAACTGGGAAACTACAGCAGAAGTGATCATGGAGACAGGTAGGAATGTGCTAGGTGTGTCATCTGGAAGGAGGAAAAAAAGATAAGGATAAGTGATGGTGGAATGAGGAAGTACAGGACAGCATCCAGAGGAAGAGGCTAGCTAAAAAGAAGTGGGACATAAAAAGGACTGAGGACAGTAGACAGGATTACAAAAAAATTGCAGTATATAGTGAAGAGGGAGGTGGCAAACAGAAAGCATATGATAAGTTGTATGCCAGGTTAGACATCAGGGAAGGTGAGAAGGACTTGTACAGATTAGCAAGACAGAGAGATAGTGATGGCAAGGATATGCAACAGATAAGGGTGATAAAAGACAGAGATGGAAAGGTGCTGACAAGTGAGGAGAGTGTGCAGAGAAGATGGAAGGAGTATTTTGATGAACTGATGAGTGAGGAAAATGAGAAGAAAAGAAGAGGGGAAGAGGGGAATATTATAGAGCAGGAAGTAGCAAAGTTTAGAAAGGATGAGATGAGGAAGGCTCTGAGAAGAATAAAGAGTGGAAAGGCTGGATGACATACCTGTGGAGGTGTGGAAGTGTCTAGGAGAGACAGCAGTGGAGTTTCTATCTAGTTTGTTCAATAGGATTTTAGAGAGTGAGAAGATGCCTGAGTAAGTGTTATAGTGCTGATAAGTGTTATAGTGCTGACCTTTAAGAACAAGGGTGATGTGCAGAATTGTAGCAACTACAGAGGTATAAAGTTGATGAGCCACACAATGAAGCTATGGGAAAGAGTAGTGGAAGCTAGGCTAAGAAAGGAAGTGGATATCTGTGAGTAGCAGTATGGCTTCATGCCCAGAAAGAGCACCACTGATGCAATTTTTGCCCTGAGAATGTTAATGGAGAAGTATAGAGATGGTCAGAAGGAGCTGCATTGCGTCTTTGTGGATTTAGAGAAAGCGTACGACAGAGTGCTGAGAGAGGAGCTATGGTACTGTATGAGGATGTCAGGAGTGGCAGAGAAGTACATCAGAGTAGTCCAGGATATGTATAAGAGGAGTACGACAGTAGTGAGATGTGATGTAGGACAGACAGAGGAGTTCAAAGCTGAGGTGGGGCTACATCAAGGATCGGCTCTGAGTCTCTACTTGTTTGCTATGGTGATGGACAGGTTGACAAATGAGGTCAGACAGGAATCCCCATGGACAATGATGTTTGCGGATGACATTGTGATCTGTAGTGAGAGCAGAGAGCAGGTGGAGGTATGCTCTGGAAAGAAGAGGAATGAAAGTCAGTCGTAGAAAGACAAAATACATGTGTGTAAACAAAAGGGCGGGAAGTGGAACAGTGAGATTACAGGGGGATGAGGTCAAGAAGATGCAGGAGTTTAAGTACTTGGGGACAACAGTCCAGTGCGACCAGGAGTGTGGAAAAGAGGTGAAGAGGTGAGTGTAGGTGGGTTAGAATGGGTGGAGAAAGGTGTCAGGAGTGTTGTGTGACAGAAGAGTATCAGCAAGAATCAAAGGAAAGGTGTACAAGACAGTAGTGAGACCAGCTATGCTGTATGGGTTAGAGACTGTAGCAGTGAGGAAAAGACAAGAGGCAGAGATGGAGGTAGCAGAGATGAGGATGTTGAGGTTCTCTTTAGGAGTGACTAGGATGGACAGGATTAGGAATGAACACATCAGAGGGACAGCTCAGGTCAGCTGTTTTGGGGACAAGGTCAAAGAGGCCAGACTGAGATGGTTTGGACATGTGCAGAGGGATGGAAAGTGATTATATTGGTAGAAGGATGTTGGAGATGGAGCTACCAGTCAAGAGGAAGGCCAAAGAGGAGATATATGGATATGCTAAAGGAGGATATAAAGTTAATTGGGGTGAGAGTAGAGGATGCTGAGAATAGAGTTAGGTGGAAAAAGATGATTCGCTGTGGGGAGCCCTAACGGGAACAGCCGAAAAAAGAAGAAGATTTATACCATGTTTTATGGACATATTAATGAATTTGTTTCTATGGATGTTTGAGAGAATTTGTTGGGTAAAAGTGTTAAGGCAACAGACTAGAGTTGTGAATTTTAGTTCTACCTGAGGCATAAAACTGTTTGGGTGACCTTGGGCCAGTCACTATTTCTTAGCCCTAGAAAGGGGGCAATGGCAAACACTTCTGAAAAAAACTTGCCAAGAAAACTGCTTGTCCAAGCAATCACCAGGACTCAAAAACTTGACGCAAATGCACCGAAAACAAAAAAAGTGGGGGAAAAGAGGAACATTTAGGTTTTAGATAAATGGTCCTCAGTCTACACGGATTGTCTTATATATATATATATATATATTTAATCAATAAATAATAAGCAACTGATGGTGTAAAAGCTATATTTTGTTCCTTGGTTATTTTAAGTGGCCCACCATAAACAATCTGTTGAAACCACTAGCAACAGCCTTCTAAATGTAGAAGAAGAAAGATAACTTTTTCATTCCTTCCCAGGGTACTTCAATCCTCCCTAACCTCCAGTTCAGAGAAAATTCTTTATTCTGTTCTTCTGCTTTGAAACATTTACTTTCATGTTTGACTCAATAGTTTTATTCTTATTGTGCAATTTACAATAAGGTCATTACAGTGTCATCATATCAAACTGCATTTAGAGCATTTCCAGCTACTTACTACTGCTTCTGCTCGTTTCTCCAATATTTTCTCAACTCTTCAAAAATTGAAAGGGGGGCAAAAATCTCAATATTTCCAAAGAAGAAAAAAGAAATGGAACTAGATTGCCAGAGTTTAGATGCTTTCCAGACAAAAGTGAAAATCATTTGTCTCCTTTTTTTATTTTTCAGCGTAGGAGGGAATTACTTCTGTAGGGCATAAAAGGTGAAGTGCTCTTGCTTGCTCTTTAAAGACTATAAAATCATAGCTGTATGTAACAAAAATGGTTGCTTTAAAAAGGCATGAAAATCAAACTAAAAGTTGTCTTGAAAATTCACTGACAGAGGAGATTTTCAGCAGAAAAAGTTACACTGTGTACCAGGTCAGTACAGGAAACATTTCGTAGTAATTATCAATCTGAAAAATTATTTGGCCTTTTAAAAAAAAATAAAATGCATCTTTCAATTTCAAACATTTGAATTAAAAGAGGAGTGAATTATTATCTTTGATTTGTTAGATTAAAATTTCGATTATACCCAACTATTGGCCATAATGGTTAAGACTGATATGCAAAGAACCTATACAATATTCATAGCAGTAAGATTTCCTACTGAAATGAAATTCATAAGACTTGGACCTTTTTTTCTATAATTGAGATGTTATTTAAGGTTTATGCAAGCTTGCACATGAGGTTCCTGACTAATGTCCTGTATCTCCAGTTGTTTGCATATTTGGAAAAGCAGGGTTTTCTATCCTCACAGAATAACAGAGTTGGAAAGGGTTTTGGAGCAGTGGTGGAATTCAAATTTTTTACTACAGGTTCTGTGGCTGTGGTTTGGTGGGCGTGGCTGGGGGGTGTCATGTGACTGGGTGGGCAGTTTCTGTAAGCAGGGCAATAAAGATTAGGCTAGAAACAACACCAGAATGTTTTTTCCTGCCTTCCATACAGGATTAACTCTGTAAAGTGGAAAAAAACAAAAGGAGATTTCTTCTAACAACTGGTTCTCCAAACTGCTTAGAACATTTACTACCGGTTCTAGCGAACCTGCTAGAACCTGATGAATTTTGCCTCTGCTTTGGAGGTCTTCTAGTGCAGGGGTCTCCAACCTTGGCAACTTTAAGACTTGTGGACTTCAATTCCCAGAATTCCTCAGCTAGCTTTGCTGGAGTATGAGGTTTGCTGGCTGAGGAATTCTGGGAGTTGAAGTCCACAAGTCTTAAAATTGCCAAGTTTGGTGACTCCTATTCTAGTGCAACCCTCTGCTCAGGAAGGAAACCCTATACCATTTCAGACAAATCGTTGTCCAATCTCTTCTTCTTAAAAACCTCCAGTGTTGGAGCATCTACAATTTCTGAAGGGAAGTTGTTCTATTGATTAATTGTTCTGTCAAGAAATTTCTCTCTAGTTCTAAATTGGTTCTGTCCTGCCTTCAGATGCTTTGGAGAATAGGTTGACCCCCCCCCCTCAAATATTGGAACACTGCTATCTTATCACCCCTAGTCTTCTTTTCATTAAACTAGATAGATCATGGATAGACCTATAAGAAATTATAACCCCCATCATATGTCATGTTAACTTCATAAAGATATTTGAAACCTACCCTATACATTGGGGTATTGATTTGCATTAACACAAGATATACATCAAGAGAAGATTCTCCTCACTAAATCAAAGTGGGTAATTTATAATTATTTGCAACAATTCCTTAGGACTCCAGTAAAGACCTCCTGCAATAGTACACGTTAGGGGAGTTAATTTGCATTCTGGTAAATGAGTGTTTTATGGCTGTCCACTGTCATTTTGTGTGACTATATACACAACCAGTTCTCAAATACCAGACATATTTATGAGTCGTAAAAGTGGCCCCAAACTTCCAATGTCTGAAGACTCACCACAAGAAACCTTAAATAATTTCAGTCTTTAACCTTAGCTACTTTAAGTAATGTTTGTAAATCCTGTGATGATTTGCGATGCCTTGAAGTTGGAAACTAACCCACTCCCACTCCATTAAAGTAAGACAGATGAAGTCAATAAGTTAATTAAGAGAAGGATATCTGAAAGCTGCTAGATATTTGGATACATTGGGATATTGATTTGCATTAGCTGAAGATGAACATCAAGAAAAGGTTCTCCCCAGTAAATCAAGAGTGTGTAATTTGTTTGGCTGGGTGAAACATTTCACTGGGTGAAACACTATATGTTTGTTTCACTGTGTGGTAATTACTGACACAATCATTGATAGAATATACTGAATGGTATAATATATTTAATATGTACCATGTACTTGGTATACAGAGATAGAGTAGGAGATATCTTTTATTTTGGCCTTGAGTAATCTCTTTGTAGCCTTAAATATGACAATTGGACAACTGTTTGACAATGATTTATGGTCACTCGCACTTCTATGGACACCAGACAGTCAGGAAAGGAAGCACCACATTTCATTTAACTCTAGAGCTGTCCCACTCAATGTCTTCATTTACTGTACATTCCAACAAAAAAGAAAATCAACAATTGCTTGATTCCAGTTCCCATCCACATTTTTCAAATCAGGGGTAGCTGCAAAGCCATCAGTGCTACATTAAGCTTAGGGTTTCAAAGAAAACCTAGTTCATTTGTTTTAGATATACAGCAGCTGAGACAGAAATAATCCAGAAATATGGAGCAAGGTTTCATTGGATTTCACCCATAGATTTCACCCATTTAAGACATTTTGCTTCTCATCCAAGAAACTTCTTCAGAACTAAGGAAGCTTCTTGGATGAGAAGTGAAACATCTTCAAAGAAAAACAAGAAATTCCAGTTGCCTCTTTAAAAAGCGCCTTTGGGACAACCATGACTTGGATGACTGAGAATCACCATAGATATTTAGCTATCTATAACTTTATATTTGCAAATCTGTGAGCATTAAAGCCAGTAATACAGGTTTAGGATTGAAATATTAGTAGGTTAGGTTTTTTTAAGACAGAATCACAAATGCTTGCAACACTACTGCACTCATTCCCTAAAATGGGCAACTGATTGGCAGCCTGGGAGAAGAAGGTATGTCCAGAACTGAAATATGAGTAAAGCAGAATTAATTGGGGCCAAGTAACTTAGCTCAATTTGATATTTACTAGCTCATTACCAAGACTGAGCATAGTGTATTCATAACAACTGAAACTAGAAATGGGAAGCCATATGAAATCTCCACTCATCCATGCCTTTTTTGTAAAATAAATTTCAATCTATATAGCCGCTCATCTCAATCACATGATTCTGAACAGCTCACAGCAATTAAAACAATAAAAAAACCAAAAATATTGTCCTTGCATCCAGTCTACTGCATGCATGTATTTCATGCTCTTCTCTGATTAGAAGAACTCAAAGGTGGAAGAGACTGCACCAGCAAAATGTCAGCTAGAGCAATTAACATCCAGCAATCATTCAGAATAGATGCAAGACGAATCAGCTGATGGAGACCCTAATTCTGAATAGGCACCCAGTCCAAGAATGTGTTGGGCATGCCAAAAGCAAAGCAGAAGTACTTCATTTACCTCCTTGAGAAACAAAACCTCCAATGACGGAACGGAGCCACACCTGTATTTAGAGCATGTGCCAATGCTCACTTTCTGTACTGGAAACAACTACATCAAACCTAGGATATGCACTTTTGAGTTCCTGAATCTTGTTTCCTTCCTTAACCTTGGGTTGTTTGATCTTGCTGCAGCTGCTGTGACTCATCTCTGAGAAGCCCAAACCTCTGGTTTTTCCTAAGATAGTATGAGTTGATTTGCTTGCTTATAAATGTTGCTCGAAGCATGTCTGTTTGCATCTGCCATTCTGCTGCCTTTAACTCCGTGACGGTGAACCTTTTAGGCACCGAGTGCCCAAACTGTGCATGTGTGCATGCATGCCCAAACTGCAAGGCATTCATGTGCATGTGTGCACAGATGCACATACATGTGCGTGAACATGCTGCATGAGCAGAGAGAACCTGGGGTGATGGTGTGCATGCCCATAGAGAGGACTCTGTGTGCCATCTGTGGCACGTGTGCCATAGGTTCTCCATCACAGCTCTAAGTTTTTGGTTTTAAACTCTTGCCACTTAGCTCAGAATGTAGGTTTAGCCTGAAAGAGGACATTATATGTGTAGATAGATAGATAGATATTTAAAAGTTCATTTCTAATGTTGATAGAGCTGTCCTTGTCCATGTGTTCTGCCAAGGATCCCTTGCAGTGATAAAGGTGCTTTTCAAAAGGCAAATGGACTTTCTTGGGTTTTTTTCTTCTTTTTTTCCTACTCATCCAAGTTCTTCAGTCC
>JAEANM010013559.1:1123-14353 GCA_017656035.1 Myanophis thanlyinensis | reverse complement strand
AGATAGATAAAATAAGGATGAGGAAAGAAGGGAAGAGGATAAAATGTTGAGATAATATTGTTATAGTTATGAGAGATTGAATAGAACATAACAGATGAATATGTTATTGAGCTTATTTCTGTATAGAGAAGTGATAATTCAGGATCTTGCTATTCTCAAAAAAGATATGTTATTTGTTTGCTTTTTTTGTCTGTCTGTCTGTCTGTTTGTTGTGGAAAATCCAATAAAATCTTATTTAAAAAAAACAATCTGCATACCAAAATACAAATACACATTTATGCAGCTAACATATCTCACCACAATCATTCATTATATATTTATCCACAGAGCCATTATATAAACAAAAGGCACTACACATTCTTGTCTGTTGGCTAGTACTGAATGAACCATTTGCAAAGTATTATTTTTGTGTCTGATATTTTTAGTACATTCAGCAATCAATGGTTGATTCTATATTCATGTAAAATTTCCACAATTCAAACCTATTCACTGCATCATATGCTTCCTCTAAATCAACAAATGTACATAAACTTACTCATATTCATGCATTTCTTAGTATCTTTCTAAAGAGCAAAAATCTAGTCTACACATACTGTACATTACATTACTCTACATATACTACACGGTGTACTTCACAGTTTTTACTCATTATCACATATTGTAACTTTCAATCATAATTCATCCAAGCTTTGTTCCAGTCAGCCTTAATAAAATAACCCCATTATGGTTTTTCATTTATTCTTGCTGTTTTCCTTTGCATTAGTGAACTATAAACAGCTTTTTTCCAATTCTCAGGTACAGATTCAAACTTATAACTTTAGAAAAGTCACAGCCATTCCATAAACACAACAGATCCATATTGTAACTTTTATCTGATTCATTAGTGTTTTTATTTGATAATCATTTTTAATCGTGATGTTTATAGCAATTGTTTCAGTTCCATTCTTCAATGTGCTATTATTTCCATAAAAATATTTATTCCAAGAAAAATTAGGAAAAGGTATGGACAATAAAACTTTAATTTTAAAGAAACAAAAATATTTTGACCTGTGCACATGTGCATATGTATGGGTGCGTATACATACACTAACATTTCAACTTCCATCATAGACGATCCCCAATTAAGAAGATTTGAGTACTTAAGGGAAAAGATAGAATGTACAATACATGCAATACACAACAATAATTACATAAAAGTTCCAGATGCAGTGAGGGAAAATCTATTCCTTCACTTAGATTAGGGAAACAAGACGATCCCTATTTGCTTTCTTCTACTGAGGCCGCTTAAGCCACTTCTTTAGCTCAGTAGATGTTATAAAACAACAGAATGTTTACTGGCTCCTGCAGGGAAGGGAAAGGATATTAGAACCAAAACTGATTCCGCAATGAGCTCTAAAAATCTAAACCATTAATTTTGAGCTCTAAAAATCTAAACCATTAATTTTAACAGAACACTAATTATTTCAGTTGCCTATTAGAAGAAAAGCTACTTCAGTTTCATATAGAAAAGCAAACTTTGTCACAGCTCTAAATAAAATGGGAAGAAATTACTTGGTCTATCAATCTATTGCAGGTAAACTAATCTGATTTTACCTAGCTGAGCAACATGAAACTTCATCAACATCTAACAACTGTATTTATTTATTGTTAAAGAACAGAATAACAATAATTATCTCACCTGTACACTGTTTTCTGAAGTACTTAGAGCCACTTGAAGCTTCTGGCATTTTTCTCGAAGAGCCCCTGCTTCATCCTGAGCCATTTGCAACTCAGTTTTAAGCTTCCCCAGATTTTTTCGTATAACTGATTCTTGACTCTGAAATTCCTTTCTTAGCTCTACTTCCTTTTCTTTGCAGGCTTTCAGGCTTTCAGCTGTAAACAATTGCGATCTTTTCATAGTATCAAGTTCATGTTCATAGAAAGATTGAGCTTTGCTGAGTTTACCTTCATAGTCCTCAATAAGCTTTTTTCTTTCTATTCTTAGCTCTTCTATTTTAACATTCAACTGTTCTACATCCTGCCTGTGCAAGTCTTCCATTTTTTCCTGACCTTTGCTTAAAGTAACATTTTGATTTTGATGCGTCTTCATAAGTTCTTGGACCTCAAGTCTATGTGCAGCTTTCAGCTCTTCAAGAGCTGAATGTTTATCCTTTTCAAACTGTAACTGCAGTTGTATAAAACTTCGTAATCTTTCCTCAAATTTCTTTCTAATTTCTTCCACTTCACGTGACATTGTTACAACACGTTGGACATGCTGAGCTTCTGCACAGAGTTGCATATCCTCAACTCTGTCCTTATAAGCCTCAAATTCAGTTAAGGCTTGATGCTTCATCTTTTTGTGATCTTCTAAAGACTCTTCTAAAACTTGGATTTTTCTTTTTAGATCCATTTCTTCAGAAACTTTACTCTTATATTGCAAAATCTTTTCTCTGGTTTCTGCAAGAATTTGTTGAATTTCTTCTTCATGAGCATCCTTGAGTGCTTGCATAGAAGCTTCATGTTCATCATTTTTTGTGTTCAAAGCATATATTACCTGCATGTATGAATATATAAAAAGATATTTTCTTATAAATTATTTCAGAACAATACAATATGAGAAACTGTGAGGTACAGTTCAGAATAACACAAAAATATATTAATATACAAGATTAATGACCATTTTCTAATTAAAATGGGCAGCAAAATTAACTATATTAAAATGCAATATATTAAATATGTAATATTGTTTCCTAAGTCTGTGTACTACAGCTGCTAAATTACACATAAATTGAAGAAGCACATTTAAATCTACGTGTGTACTTGAACCAGAAAGCAAACAAACAAGAAAACATTCTCCATAGATCAGATCTGGGACAGAGACTGCCCAGAAGTCAAGACTGAGACTTCTCTATGATGCAAATCCTTTGACCCACCTAAGTAGAAAACTGATAATGTAACATTATATACTGTGCTTTTTGGCGTATAGGACACACTCCCCCCCCACACAAAAAAGTGGATGAAAATGTCTGTGCGTCTTATACAGCAAATGTTGCTGAAGCCCCGCTCATCCGCCGGCATCTACCCAGCTGTTCCAGGCTGCAGGGATCACCACTGCCCATCGGACCGCCATTGCCCATTGCCACTACCACCTATCTCCGCCTCCACACTCTCCATTTTCAGTCTCCATGCATCCCATTTTCGTGAGTTCCATTTTCAAACTCTATGTATCTTATTTTCAGCCTGTTCAAGGCTGAAAATGGACAGTGAAAATGGACTGCATAGAGGCAAATTGCTGGGAGGCAGAGGCAGATTTTTTTTTCTTGTTTTCTTCCTCTAAAACTAATGTGCAACTTATATTCTGGAATGTCTTATACTGTATGCTGTAAAATATGGTATTTATCTTTTTATCTGGCTATCTGATTCCCAAATAACTCTGAAGGGCCTACAACTAAGAACCAATATATACCAAAAAGCATATAAAAGGTACAACAGACTGGAAGAGCAAAGTATCCCAAAAAAAACCCCAAACAAACCAAAGAACAAAGAAAAAAGCAAAGCAAAACAAGCAAAGGAATAAAGGGAGATTCTACTATCACCTTGTCTCCAAATCTGGGAGAACGAGGTTTTGAATAGTTTCCCTGAACAACATAAGTGGGTGGTGGGTGGCATACAGATCTCTGGGGGTAGGGGCTGTCATTCCATAGGGCACAACCGTAACAGTGTTGGTGCACATTACGAATTCCATAGACTTGCTAGACTGTACTACTGGGCAGAGATGACAGGAACTAGATGGTTCGCCATATAGGCAGGTCCTACACCTTGAAGGGCTTCAAAGTGATAACCACTATTTTGCATTGCACCTAAAAGCCAAAAAATGTGACTGTGAATGAATCCGGACTGACTGATGGACATTGCTAAACCTCTATTTTCAAGAACGTAAAAACCTATATTTTTCTACTCAGTGTCCCTGTATCTTGGTTTGTGTATTTTACCACACCACTCTCACAACATTCCGCTGTGTACTTGTTCTCCAAATGAAGGACTACCCTTAACACCACACAATCTTGTAAGGATTGATCACAAGCCTGTTCTTGCATTTCTCGTTTGAGAATACTAACTTAAAATATTTGGTTTCTCAGTCTTTAGAGGCCTCAATTACCATGCTTATTACAATTCATCCTTCTACCACAAGGCGTCAGATAATTTAATACTATAACAGATGATATAAGTTAACCTACAGCAACTTGCCTAGAATCTTTAGTGTACTTCCTGCAGGAGAATAATATAACCCAGGAGGGCCACTTGTACTTTATTTACATCTCAAACAGCCACTGCCCCATTCCTCAAGGCTGTGTAAAATTTTATTAGCCCTGTTAATCTAGCATCAGTGATGTTTCTAATTCTTCATCACATTTGAATTCATATTAAGAAAAGTATGAGTGTGTGAATAAGAGAAAGAGTGATTTAAATGGTGAGAAATGGAGTAAAGGGATAAGTGCCCAAATACCCATATCTGGCATAGTGGTTTATATTTTTTAAATCAGAAAAATGAATCATATAGTAAATATGCATCAAAATATTCACACATGAAAATATGCACTGAAGACCCATTTTAACAAACTGGTAGTCCTCTTAATAACTTAATAACCTTAATTGGGACTGGCAAATCTACTACTAAGCAAAGTGGTTGCTAATCACATGACTATGATTATGCTGTTTGGTTGGAAAGAGATAAAAGTAGTTAATTTATAATTAAGGTCTGTGAGTCATAATAGAATCAAGCTATAATATTAAGGTTCTTGTGTGTAAAAAGATTTCTCCTTTTTTACCCACTGCAATGACTGTGATTTGCTGCCTATTTATATGCATTAACTACCTTGCCAGTTTTGATGGGGATGTAGTTTCCTCCATGGTGGTTCTTACATTCTTGTTTTCTGCTTGATTGCTTGTCTGGTGCTGATCTTGGCTTATCTGAATATTAGCTGCTGGGGGTGATGTATACTAGTCTTTTATTTTTCTTCCTAGATTTTTTTATTGTCTCTTTTGAATAATGTGTGATGGTAAAGATTTCCCCTGTCCAGTCATGTCCGATTCTAGGGGGCGGTGCTCATCCTCATTTCTTAACCGAAGGAATCAGTGTTGTCCATGTGGCCAACATGACTATACACCAAAGGCGCACAGAATGCTGTTACCTTCCCACCAAAGTGGTATTTATTTATCTACTCACATTTGTATGCTTTTGAACTGCTAAGTGGGCAGGAGCTGGGGCAGATAACAAGAGCTTACCCCATTGCCCTCGGGTCTCAAAACCCAGTCTTTAATCATTGAGCCATCACAATCCCAACCCCTGTGATGTGAATAGTGTGTAAATGTGGCTTATCTCTGTATGGCTATTAATGGTTGATTTGTCTGAATGCTAAGCTTCTGGGAATTCTCTAGCATCTTTGGATTTGGCTTGATCTAAGATGCTAATAGTTTCCCAAATGTAGTAGAACATGTTGTATTGATTAAGATTTTTATATTTCTCTGTTACTTTTATATTCCTTTTTGCTTCTGCTTGCTTGCATACAATAAGAAAATGAAATTTAAAATAAAATGCAGTGACTTCATATATTTCTAAAATATCTATATCTTTATCCATATATAGGTAGGCCTCGATTAACAATCATTGGTTCAGTGACTATTCAAAATTACAACACTGAAAAAAGTGACATGACCATTGCAGCTTTCCCATGGTCACATGATTAAAATTCACAACTACCATGTATTGGTGATGGTTGCAAAGTCCCATGGTCATGGGATCACCTTCTGCGGCCTTCTGACATGTAAAGTAAATGGGGAAGTCAAATTCACTTAACAAGTATGTTACTTACTTAACAACTGTCTTGCTTATCAGTGCAAATTTTGGGCTCAGTTATGGTCATAAGTTAAGGACTACATGTATCTATCTAATAACAAGCAGGGTGGATAAAAATGATTTTTTTAAATAAAAAATATTTAAATTGATATTTTTTAATTAAATTTATTTTAATAAAATACTTTTGGAGTAAAAATCTATCTAAAGAGTTTTGTATTTAAGATAAATTAATAATTTAGTTTATTCAACATGAAATTGAACTTAAGTTATGCAGCATGAGGCTGTATATTCTGCAATATTGGGACTGACAGTCAACAGGTCAGAGGAGGAGCTGCTGTGGGACAGAGATGACAGTTGCTCTTGAAAATTATGATTTAAATTGAGTTGATTTAAATCAAACCTTTTTACTAGTGATTTAAATCATAATTTAAATTGTGATTTAAATTGACTTGATTTAAATAAAATCCACCCTCATAACAAGCAATATATATTTCTCATCATTTCTTCAAAAATACTTTAGTCCAATAATGTCAACCATTGTGAGGCTGGCAAGCTTAAAAAACAAGAACTATATGGATTCTGTTCTTTTTTCCTGGTAGGTAACCTAACAGAATTGTGAAACCTAAAAAAGTAATTCACCCACATAATATACAGTATATACATAAAGCAGAATTATTCTCAGTTTCTTAACAGCTTCATCAATGATTTGGATGAGGGGATAGATGGGGAATTCATCAAATTTGTAGACAATACCAAGCTAGCAGAAATAGCCAACACTCCAGAAGATAGGCTTAAGATACAGAAGGATCTTGACAGACCTGACCATTGGATGCTATCTAACAAAATGAAATTCAATGATGAAAAAAGTAAGGTTCTACATTTAGGCAAGAAAAACAAAATGCACAGGTACAGTATATGTAGTACCTTGCTCAACAGTAATAACTACGAGAGGGATCTTGGGAGTCCTAGTGAATAATCATTTAAATATGAGCCAACAGTGTGCTGCAGCTGCCCAAAATGCCAACACAGTACTAGGCTGCATAAACAGAGGGACAGAATCAAGATGACATGAAGTGTTAATACTACTTTATAATGCCTTGGTAAGGCCACACTTGGAACACTGCAGTTTTGGTCACCACGATGTAAAAAAAATGTTGAGACTCTAGAAAGAGTGCAAAGAACAGCAACAAAGATGATTAGGAGGCTAAAACATATAAAGAACAGTTGTTGGAATTGGGTATGTCTAGTCTGATGAAATGAAGGACTAGGGGTGACATGCTCCAATATCTCAGGTGCTGCCATAAAGAAAAGGGAGTCAAACTATTCTCCAAAACTCCTGAGGGAAGGACATGAAGCAATGGGTGGAAAATAATCTAGGAGAGAAGCAATTTACAACTAAGGAGAAAATTCCTGACACTTAGAACAATTAATCAGTGGAACAACTTGCCTCCAGAAGTTGTGAATGCTCCGACACTGGAAGTTTTTAAGAAGAGACTGGATAGCTATTTATCTAAAGTGGTGTAGGGTTTCCTGCCTAAGCAGGGGGTTGGACTAGAAGACCTCCAAGGTCCCTTTCAATTTTGTTATTCTATAATTCTATAAATTCTTTTTCATTCCCCTGGCCTCCAATGGACTCAGGAGGTTCTTCAGTCATTCTATTTCCTATTTCCTTCTTAACTGTCTTATCATTGCCAAGTATTCCAAAACAAATAAAGGTGCATTGGGAAAATATTCTAACTGCATTTTAAAGGTACTTAGAACTATTTCTGCCTCTCAACTTTTAATTGGTGGAAGGTGGAATAAATTCAAAGCTACTGTAAATGAAGGGTTAGAATAGCAATTAAAGTATCCTATGAAAGAGAATACTGTATGATGAAAAAAACCAAGGACATTGAATGATATTTTAAAAAAACTGAGTGCTAACCCCACTAAAAATAATTATAACAGCAATGAATAATGTTAATATTTCACCAACCAATGTAGACACTCACCACTCACAAGAACACTTTTTTCTCACATACACACATAGCTGCTAGCCTTTCATAAGGCAGTAAAGACTTGACTGTTCCTTCAGGCATTTGGATCTTGAGGTTAAGCAAATTCTGCTGGTTGACTAATTTTATTGGTGTTTTTCTTGTGTTTTTAAACTTTACTTATTTATGGTCAATGACCAACAAAGTAGTTACAACACTAAATAAAACATCTAAAAGGGTTCAAATAAAACGAAAGGAATAAAACCCTAAGGACTTGCCAGTTAAAAATTTACATTAAGAAAATAAGCAAAATAAAATGAAACAAAACAAAATAGATAGGTAATAACAATACATTTAAAGATTAAAGGAAGATTTTCATTATATCATTCTAAGATTTGGGCATCTTAAACCTTCTGAATGCACTAACTTCCAATAACCATTTCATAATTCTGTGATAGTGGGGTTCCAATCTGACAGCAGAATTCAAATATCTCTCCCTAATTAAAAACTATCTCTACAATAAGAAGTTACAGATATATTTGTGTACAGGTACGCAAAAAAGGAATGATGCCCTTTAGACATTTACTCATGCATTGGTCACTTCATTGTTGGATTACTGCAATGTGCTCTACATGGGGTTGCTCTCAAAGACCAAACAGAAGCTACAGATGGTTCAAAGAGGTGCAAGCAATAAGGAGGGCCTCTTGGAGTGGGCATGTGTCACCATTTATGTATGAGCTACATAGTTGCCAGTTGGTGTCTGAGTGCAATTGAAGGTGCTGGTTATTACCTATAAAACCTTGTATGGCATTGGGCCTGGATAATGGGAGACCACTTGTCTCTGCTTGTCTTGCTATCCTAGTACATTCCAGCAGAGTAGATGCCCTTCCATTAATTATTTCCATTTTGTGGGACCTAGGAAGTGTGCCTTAAATGTTGCAGCCCCCTGCCTCTGAAATAGCATCCTTTCAGAGAGAAGGATGGTGCCCTATCTCCTAGGGTTCTAAAATGCTTAGAAAACTGGCTTAGGTTCCAGTCCAGGAGTTGAGTTTTTGTTATTTGTATAATGGCCCCTATTTGCTTTATGGATTTTGTTATTAGAGCATTTGAGTCTGGGCTGCTTATTGATTTATAATATTTGTAGCTTTTATGTGCCTTTTTTAAATTTTGTGTGCCACCCACAATTGAGCAACCAATAAATTTAAAGTTCATTATGGCCATGTGGCAATTTCTCTCATGAAATAGCTTTTATTTCCCTTTGTAAATTGGGAACATTCCTTTTCAATCTTGGACATTTGTTATGTAGATTATTATTTATCATCTTGGTTTTAACTTTTTGTATGCCTTCCAGAATCATTGCTGAGATTGGCAGCCATCTTCTGTAAATCATTCAAAGGATTAAAGAATAAATAAAATTTGATTTCTTTCTCTGCACCCTCAATTAATATGTAGGGTGGGATATTTAGCTTTTTTTCTAGCAGGTAATCAGTTGCCTTATAATAGACTTTTAAAATTTGCACAGGTAGCTGCCAAGAAAAGGAAGAAAGCCTTGGAATTTTGCCTTAGAGGTATCTGATAGTCCTGCATTCTTATTTCCTTCCTGCTCAAGCTACTCAATAATAAGCAGACTCCCTGTACACCAGCCTGGTCAGTGTTGTTGCACATGCTCTTCTGTTTTCAAATCTGATTCTATAAAAAGTCAGGAGAGTAGAGATACCATATCTGGGCTGTAAAAATTCAGACAACCAAAAGATGGTAGCAGAGATAAGAAACCTTCAATTAATAGCTGCCATCTAAAAGGTTACTCAAATTTCCTGCAGTCCAGAAACTGTTACTCTTCTTTGGTGGTGGTGTAGGGTGCTCTACTCAATTTCGCTGCACACATGTTGTACATTGACAATAAAGGATTGAATTGAATTTGTGACTTTCTGGACTAATGTCTGCAGCTGGCAAGCCTTTTTTGAAATGTTTTGCTATTGCACCCTTTCAAGAGCTAGAATGAATGGCCCAAAGTCATCAACTGACTTTGTGCCTAAGACAGGTTTAGAACTCACAGTCTCCCAATTTCTAACCTGATAGCTTAACTACTATACCAAACTGGTTACAATATGCTACTGTATAAAGCAATATATAAGGAAACAAAACACAACACAAAAAAGTAAATAAAGCAAAGGGTGAAAATTGACAAAAAATGTGGACCGTTCAGCACAGTTCTGATCATTTGACCATCTTATGAAGGATTCTGGATTTTTTTATACATTAAACTATGCCACCTAAAATGGATTAAAGATATGTATCATTAGTGAAGTCCAGCAGCTTCTTCTGTTCTCATGGAAGAAAGCTTAACCTTATCTCAGGCAATGCAGCATAAAGTAAACCAAATGAGTACCTAAACTGATTCCCTGCAGCATCTGGTGATAGTGTAAAGATAATTAGACAGGATTCAATTAGAATATGTGCTGCCTAATGGTGCTAGACACAGTATACACAGAGTTGGCATAGCACAGGCTCTTTTGTAACTTTTCATCAAATTCAGGAGAATAAATATAAAGTGCCAGAAACTCAGTTTCCAATATTGGAATATTTTTACTATGCTTTTAAAGGGAATTTTTAATTAGCATATAATATTAACAGGTAATAGGTAGTCCTTGACTTACAATCATTTGTTCACTGACAGTTCAAAGTTACAACAGCACTGAAAAAAGTGACATGACTATTTTTCACACTTGCAACTGTTGCAGCATCCCCATGGTCACATGATTAAAATGTGAATGCTTGGCAAGTATTTAGTATGATTGTAGTATCTTGGGGTCATGTGATGACCTTCTGCAATCTTCTGACAAGCAGTCAATGGGGAAGGCAGATTCATTTATCATATTACTAACTTAACTGCAATGATTCACTTAACAACTGTGGCAAGAAAGGTCACAAAATGGGACAAAACTAATTTAACAACTATCTTGCTTAGAAATGGAAATTTAGGGTTCAATTATGGCCATAAGTTGAGAACTGTAGTCATTGACTTATAATAGGCCACATAGTGACCGTTCAAACTTAGAACCTACTTGAAAAGGGGGATTTGCAACTTGGATGTGAGGTTCTGACAACTGGATCCCCCCACAACGATCACATGGCTGCACTTCAGACAATTGGTAACACGACTGCATTTACAATCATTTGCAGTGTCCTGTGCTCACAACTGTGTTTTATAACTGTTTTGCTTATATAACTGCACTTACTTTTCAGCAAAACTGTGTCCATAGTGAGCAGCAGACTCATTTAATGGCATGGTGATCACTTAATGACTGTAGCATTGGCATTTGCTTAACGACTGATGCAAAAAAAATCATAAAATCAGGTTGATCTCATGACCAATCAGTTTTATGACTGTTACAACTTTCAGCAATAATGGCCATGCTCCATTATGGTCATAATTTCAGAACTACCTGTTTTAGTGGTTTAAAAAAATGATGTGGCACATTTTTCATCGGGCATATCAATTTTCTCCTCATCACACATTCAATATATTTTGCATTCTAACAACCATTTTAAAAAGTTGGTCAAGAATTTCCACATTTAATAGAACTCAAAAAATGAAGTTCATATTATATAGGCATTATGGTATGTTACATCTGAATATAGCAAGAGTAATATCATCCAGTACTCAAAATGAAACCAGAGCTGGTCAGCTGCTTTGGAGAAATGTTTATGTAGGATTTAAAAGTATTCCTCATCCACTCTTAGTCCTAGAAGTTGCATTTGTAGCCATATTATTTTTGAATCTGACATTTCATGTTAGTTTATAAAGGGTTTGGTTGACACTGCCTCTTTAAAATGTAAAATGCAATTATGAATGATACTATCCTTGCATTAAGAGCATAGATAAATCCGATGAAATCCAATAGTTAACCAAGAAAGAAAATTCAGAGCAATCATCTACTCATAAGCTCTGGGCATTTCCTATAAAAAAAGTTAAAATACGGTATTTATAAAACAGATTCAACTATTTAAATTATCATTAACCCTTTCTTCAAATACAGCTGCCCCATAATATCAGTGTCACTCAGGCATGCTTCATAAAATCAATATTGAAATTAATATACAAAACTTGCCATAAGGTGATCAATATTTGTATACATGTTTCTGAAATTAGTGCCTCTAGATGTGTTGGGAATTAAAGATATGGTTGAATTATCTACTGATTATAGCTGTAGTTGAACACATCTGAAGACACAAAGTTTGGGAAGGATGTATACATTAGTTGAGGTTGATTAATATATATTTTAACTTTACTAAGCCTATCAAAGTAAGGCTGGATTATAAAAGCAATTTATTTTCTTGAAAAATATTCTTGCAAACTGTCAAGACATGTCTATATAAAGTATATGCAGTCTCCTACAATGTATATAGGAAATAAATACATAAAATACATCTTGCATTTATAACCAGGAATGTGACTGCTTACAATCCTCTGATGACACTTGTTCCAAATTACCTCTAAATGACAAGTTACATGAACCTCTATCAGGGTGAATGCCTTTCTGTAGTAGGTTATGCTTATGAAATATTCCCCAAAGAGAACTTTGTAATTCCTTTCTAAAGGCAAACCTATTTATTTTAATATTTGAAAACTGCCAAGATTTGCATGAATAGCAGCAGTTCTGAAACAAATCAATAATTGTTAGGCATTATGAGGCTCAACTAGAAAATTCTTGAATCCTTATAAAAGCAAGATATGATGGGATAAAGAAGTTATTGAAAATGACAGCATATTTAGATGCCAATATAAAAGCAACAATAAAAAATATATGCAATTATGCACCATTGGCTATCAGACATACAAACATAACCATCCGATCTGAAAGATTCGGATGTTCAATCAAATCCTAACCATTCACTTTTAACCTATGCAGAGTTTGAAATGCAGAGTTTCAAAATACATACAAAAACAAATGGTATGAGGGAGAAACACTGAAGGGGAAAAGCCTTGGGAGGCTGGGCGTTGGGGGGGGGGGCTCTCTCCTACCTTGGTTAGCTGAGCTATTTTCTTGCTCATTTTGAGATGGAGATCCTGGTTGTATTCCATGCCGAAATGGGAGGACATCGAGGAAGAAGAACTGGTGTTGAATTTCCCAGTGCTGGTCGAAGAACTGCCGCTGTAATAGTGTTGCTGCCAGCTCATCCCTGGTGTCGCCATCTTCCACAGCAAAGAGACCCCGTTAACGGAGCTGCCAGGCACCAGGGGATGGAAGAGGAGAGAGCCAGGGTGAGAAGCAAAGGTGGGGAAAGGGAGGGAGGACAGAGAGCGGGGCACTAGCGCTTCGGGCAAGAAAGGGAAGGTGCCAAAAGGAAAGCGGGGCTGTGAAAATACCTCATCCTCTTCCCCCTTTTCAGGGACAAGCTCTCTCTCTCTCTCTCTCT
>JAEANM010013558.1:0-14353 GCA_017656035.1 Myanophis thanlyinensis | reverse complement strand
AACAATGCCTGCAAGTATTTATGAAACCTGTAGTCATACTAAAAGCAATTGGAAGATTAGTCAATTTTCTCCCAAATCAGTAAAGATTCTTCTTTCTCAAAAAATTTTATTACATGAAATTGAACAGGCTTAATCCACATAGAAATGGCAACTGTAAATGCAAATATGTAATTCTTTCAAAAAGTAAATATGGGATGTTCTTTAAAAAAAAACATAAAATACACAGGAGGCCTGATTCTGAACCAGCACATTTATTTCCCTGAAAATGAGCAAGTTTCCAATAGAAGAGAATATTCTAAGCAAGTTTCATCTCCTTCCCTCAGTAGGACCAACTATGCCTGCAAGTTATAATTCATTGCAAGATAAGCTAATTTTGGCAAAGCAAGCATTCCCTTGGTATTTTTTTTCAGTCTTTCATTTTCTGATGAGATTAGAGACTGGGAAGCTTTTCTGGGTGGGGGAAATTGGTCTTCCTGCCACCTTCTATGAATTGCAGAGATAGATGAGACATACATTTATTCACATATTTCCAGTTACATATTTCCATAAACTACTCATAATATCTTTAGATTTTTGTTGTGGGTGTAAAGCAATGAGAAGAAAGGTGGTTTTCTAAGGAGAAATTGTTTATGAAAATAACTGTGTTGTCTAATTCCTACAGTGGAAAAAAAGAAGGAAACAATAACAGAATCAGCTGGCCGACAGCAGAAAAAGAAAATAGGTAATGCCAAGTGCTTACATTTGTGTGTCCTGCAGAGTGGAGTGGAGTGGAGTGGAGTGGAATGGAGTGAAGCGAGAAGAGAAGAGAATTCTTTACTGAACAAGTGTGATCAGACACACAAGGAATTTATCTCTGATGCATAAGCTCACAGTATACATATAAACTGCAAGTGATAGTTCACAGGTCGTAATCATAGTTATAATCATTTATCATAAGTTATAAACAACAATTGATAAATCATAAGCGAATACAAGAAGATAGTAGGAAAGATGAGAAGATAAAAAAACAGTGCTGTGAGAATTAAGTATTCAGCACAGTGATGGCATGGGGGTGGGAACTATATTTCTGTTGTTTTGGTATACAATACTCTATAGAGGCATTCTGAGGGGATAAGCTGAAACAATTTATGTCTAGGATGTGAGGGATCTGTAGATACCTTCTCAGCCTTGTTATGGTTCGTGCAGTATACAGATCCATAGTAGAAGGCATGCTGGTTGCGATTGCTTGGCTGATTACAGCTTGCCAAACTACCAATTGGCAGAATATCAGGAGTGGGCAGTAAGTGATATCTAAACAGGACAGTAGCAGAGGCTACCAAGAGATGCATACAGCCCATGAGTTGCCTATCCATGTTTTCGGTTTGTTTTTCCCTGTTTTAAAACTGATTTAAGCACTGACATTGCTCTTGATGATGGAATGTAGTCATAGATTTATACATGAAAAATAGTAGTGGCCTTCCATTTCCAGTTGGAAGTTTTCTTACAACACAGTCTTTATCAGTGCCTACAAAGCTTTGAAGAAAAGGGAACTCCATTGTATTAAGTGCTTCTTCTTCCAGCTCTTCCCATTAGGGGTTGCCACAGCGAATCATCTTTTTCCACCTAACTCCATTGTATTAAATGTACATAATACAAAGTGTACATTGTATTGTGTATACTTTTAGGGCATGGGCTGAGGTGGGCTGCTACCAGTTTGCACTGGTTCTCTAGAACCAGATATTAATTTTCTGAACAATTTGGAGAACTGGTTTTTGGAAGAAATCTTTTCCCACTTTACAGTGCTAATTCTGCAAGGAACTCAGAAAGCAAACATTGGTATGGTATGCCTGTATTTCTAGCCTAATCCTTATCTTAATTGCCCTGCTGCTTTAAGTAAGGGTTTTCAGAAACTGCTCTGTGTTGTAAGCCTTAATGGTTCTTGGCAGTATGCCAGACTTTCTGTCTGCAGCCTGAAAGGTTGTTAAAAGGTTTTAAACATTTTGAAGTGTACTTCCAAGTTGGAAGTATAACCCAAAAACTTAAAACAACTCTTTAACAGCCTTTAAGGCTGCAGACAGAAAGGTCTGGGCTTACTGCCAAGAACCATTAAGCCTGGAACAGCTATTTACAGAATGTTTGGCATAGCCATAGGAGAAATGGCTGAGAGGCAGGATGCAAGCTTGGCATTCTGTCTGATTTTTTTTACTGCCTTTGGGGGGGAGGATGTGAAGTAAGTTTCTGATTTTGTAAACTGATCTAACATTTTTAATGCTTTTCAGAGAGGCAAGAAGAGAAACTGAAGAACAACAATAGAGATCTGTCAATGGTGAGTGTTACAAAAGAGGATGGTCTTGTTCAATAGAATTATGAATGTGGTCGTAAGTCGAGGACAACCTGTACAAGATGTGGGTTCAAACTTCTTCCCTCTTGTACTTCAGTTTTCTGGGTAATCTGGGATTACTTATACAAGAGGGCAGAAGTGTTGTGTTACCTTAGTTCAGTGGTGGCATGCAGATACCCTAATCTGTTGAGCACAGGAAGCCAATGTTCTGAATTAAAGTATCCCAAGACACCTGTGCTGTCTGTTCTTATCTGGTGAAGAGAACATGTGCCTCATTGGGTAATTGGTCTGTTGATCAAACTGTTAAAAGATCAGGACTTATTCTCTCTCATTCCAAAGAACACAAAGGGGCAAACCAGATTTAAATTACAAAAGGTCAGATTTGGAATGAATGTTAGAATAATTAACTATTCTTAACAGAATAATTGAGCAGTTAGTTAGAGTGCTGGTGGACTCCCCTTCACTAGATACCCTCAAGTAGAGGCTGTTCTTCTGAACAAAGAATTGGAATTGATGTGCTAAATACAGTAGCCACTCCAAATCTGTGGAACTGGGCTTTCTTCTTTTGTGGTTCAGCTTAACTCAAATATCCATATCTCTCCATGTGGAATCATCCTATTTTGTTTGGAAACACATTCCTAATGAGATTTAACAATTCTGAATTTTCTGCCTTTTAATCTATTATTCTAAAAAAACTGGGAGCCAGTAAACATTTGATTGCCAAATGCCATTGATATTGCCAATTCCCAGGCCAGGACTGAAAACAACCCTGTGCTCAGTTCAGAAATTTTAAAGTATCCTGGATAGATCATTATTATAGTATTAGCTGAAAAACAACCAACCCTCAATACTGTACCATGTAGACCAGGGGTGTCAAACTCATGTTGTCACAGCAGTGTCATATGATGTATAGGGACTATTTTCCCTATACAGGGGGCATGACCAGGGTATGATGCATCTGGCCTGTAGGCTGGGAGTTTGTCAGTCCTGGTCTAGACTGTATAATCCTTCTTTAGATTATTACTTTTTAAATAGAAGAGAAAATTTAATTAGACAAAATAGAGCAGCAATACTGTTGTCTGGGATTGGATGACATCATCATATGATGGCAGATTGTTTCATGACCTGATTTAATGTAGTGGAATTGACTTTTAAAACCATAAATGACTAAACTAAACTGAATGAGACTAAACTACCTGAATGAGCATGAAATACACTTAGATATATGGTTGTTAGGGTATATTATTTGGTGCCAGGTAATTTTAACATTAACCGTGGCATTTATGTTTATTTTAAAAGATTTGTATGGCTGCCCATCTTGAAACAACTCTGGGAGTCTCACAACAATAAAACTATAAAAACCTTCACCACAACTACACGTTTAAATTCCTCAATAAACTTCTCATGGTGCTCTAACATTTATCTGCAGACTCTACCACTTTTATCCCACCGCCTAGTGAAAAGACAGGTTTTAATGACCCTCCAAAGAGGGTGGAGCCTGTCAGTTTGCTTTGTAAATCCCTTTCTTCCCTAAGCCTTCCTTTTGCACTTTAGATTCTTATTTATCAAATAGTAATGTTTTCACTTTTTTTATTGCAGGTTCGCATGAAGTCCATGTTTGCCATTGGTTTTTGTTTCACTGCTCTAATGGGAATGTTTAATTCCATGTAGGTGATTATTGATACTGGTTTTTATTTTAAATTACTTTAAAAGTGAGGGATTCTTGGTGCTTTCTGAGTTTGGTTGCTTTCTTGCAGACATTTCATTAGGTAACATCATCGATGCTAATAGAAAATTGGGTTTGCTTTCAGATTATATTCCAGTGCAGGACTGTCACGCTACGGGCTTGCAGGCTGGATGCATCACATGCTGGCCACTCCCCGCCCGTTTTAGCATTGGAGTCGGTCGATGCGGACTGTCAGTCTATGCGGGTACTAACAACAACTTGTGGAAGACCAGGTGAATCCGCATGGTCCATGGCAGGGATAAACAAAATGCCACAGGATTGATCACTGCTTCAATCGAGAATGGGCCCCAATAGCGGTGATAGAGTTTTCTTGATGGCCGCACCATTGGCAGGTTATTGTGTGGAAAGCCAAACCCGATCGCCCACTGCTAACGGAGGGACGTCTTGATGATGCCAGTCTGTGAAACGTTTGTAATCCTCCTTGGCTTTCTCCAGCTGGTTCTGAATCACTTGGTGCATGGCTTTCAGCTCTTGGAGGAATGTATCCATGGCCAGAACTGAGGAGTCCGACGGAGCCAATGGGAAGAGCAGAGGATGAAAACCATAACTGGTGAAGAATGGGGATACTTGGGTGGATGCATGATGAGAATTGTTGTAGGCAAACTCTGCCACAGGCAACAACTCTGCCCAATTGTTCTATCGGATGTTGCTGAAACAATGGAGGTACTGTTCCAAGATGGTATTCAATCTTTCTATGCCTCCGTCAGTTTCGGGGTGATAGGCGGGCAACAAACATGCCTGTACTTGCAATTCCGTAAGTACAGTCCGCCAAAAGTATGCCGTAAATTGCACACCCCGGTCTGACACACTTCAGTCTGGTAACCCATGCAGCCGAAACACATGAGCAATGAATAATGGCTGTCTCCCATGCAGTGGGATGACCTGCACATTGAATGAAATGGGCCATCTTGGTGAGCATGTTCTCTACCACCAAGATGGTTGTGGCACCCTTAGATGGGGACAAATCAGTTAACTCCAATGAGACTGCCCCTCAGGGTCTGTCCAGCATGGGCAATGGCTGCAAGAGACCAGGGGGTGCACCGATAGCATACTTGGTCTGTCGACAGATCCCACATGATGCCACATATCCGACATGTCGAAGTCATGACCACCAAAACGTCCTGGAAATGAAAAGCAATGTTTTGAAAACCCCAAAGTGTCCCACTGTTGAACTGCCATGATACTGACAGAATGAGGCTCTGAAGGGGTCCTTCCAGTATATGCGGTCACAGAACCGCAATAAATCCTCCGTATACACCCAAGGGGTCTCCTGTCACCATCCAACTCTTGACGAACTGCCACGAATGCATCTTGCTGCTGGACCTCCCGAATTCTAACCCGGAGATGCATGGGCTTCTCAGTGGTCGCAAAACACTCCAAAGGAATCACTGTTTGAGGTGGGATTTTGTCCTCTTGTCACATATACTCAGGCTTCCGGGACAAAGCATCAGCACTCTGATTCCGCCCGCTCGGAACATAGATCACCCAAAAATCAAAATGGGTAAAAAGCAACGACCATCGCACCTGGCACTGATTGAGCGTCCAGGCCATCCGTAAATGTTCCAGGTTGAGATGGTCTGTCTGAACCTCCACCTGATAACGGGCCCCCTCCAGATGGTGCCGCCATGTCTCAAAGCAACCATATGAGGAATGGTTGCAGGATTTGGGTTTGGCTAGAGAAAAAAAGTGCTAGGGGGCAACATGATAGCAGTAATCCAGTATTTGAGGGGTTGATTGGATTTTGGCTTACTTTTTCCCTTTGTTTTCAATAGGTTAGTTATGGGGAGAGCAATTTGTGCAAATGCAGGGATGAATTGCGATAGAAGTTTCCAAATCCCAAAAATCTTTGTAATTGTTTTCGGGTGCATGGTTGTGCCCAGTCGATGACTGCTTGCACTTTTTGTGGGTCCATTTCCATGCCCTCATGGGAAATGCAATATCCCAGATAGTTATTTTTTGTGGATGGAATTCACATTTGGAAAGTTTGGCATAGAGCTTGGCTGTGCAGTTCGTTTAAAACTGCTTGTAGTAGTTTTACGTGCTCTGATTTTGTCTCCATATATATCAAAATATTGTCCAAGTAGATGAGGACCCCTTTGTATAAATGCTCATGAAGTACTTTGTTTATCAGCTGCATGAAAATAGCTGGGGTGCCTTTTAATCCAAAGGGGAGTACAGTGCATTAGTAGCAGCCCAGGGGTTGTTAAACGCAGTTTTCCATTCAGCCCCCTCTTTTATTTTAATTTGAAAGTACACCTCTCTTAAGTCCAATTTAGAAAAAAAAATTCCCCTTTTTAACAAGTGGGCTAGCACATCCTTCATGAGGGGAAGGGGATACATACTTTCTATGCTCACAGTGTTCAGATTTCTAAAATCCATGCAGAGGCGCGGAGAGCCATCTTTTTTTTTCGTGGAATAAAGCGAGCTGCGATTTTTGGTCGGGCCAGCTCGATGAATCTTCGCTCTAGGTTTTTGTCAATGAATGTTCTTAGTTCCTGCAGTTCTCTAGGGGACATACTATACATTTTGGGTTTGGGGAGTTTAGCCCCTGGTAGGATCTGGATCATGCAATCTGGCCCTGTGGGGTGGTGGGGGGAGAGTTAATTGGAGCCCTTCTCACTGAAAACTTCTGCTAAGTCTCTGTACTCTTTGGGTATGCCATGGATTGGTGATTTGCAGCCAGGCATGGCAGTTTCTTTGTTGGCCTCTCCCTTGGACTTTTCTTTTGCTTCATTTGCAAAAGTTACTTGCTCCTGAAATCTTATGATTCCTTGCTTCCACTTAACTTTAGGGTCCCATATCTTCAACCACATGAGCCCCAAGACTAGCGGCCACTCGATTCCTGGTGCTATGATAAATGTAGGGTTAAGCAATAAACCAAATGATACATTCAGGATCCCCCTTTCCCTCCAGGAGAATGGCAAAATCATGGTAGACATCTGACACAGCCCCTCAGATATTGGAACATTGCTATCATGTCACCCCTAGTTCTTATTTTCAGTAGACTAGACATACCCAATTCCTGCAACCATTCTTTATATGTTTTAGCCTCCAGTCCACTAATCATCTTTGTTGCTCTTCTCTGTATTACTAGTTTCAACATGTTTTTTTTTACATTTTGGTTATCAAAACGATGTAGTATTCCAAGTGTGGTTTTACGAAGGTGGCATTAACACTTAATGTGATCTTGATTCTATCCTGTTAATGCAGCCTAAGACTGAGTTGGCTTTTTTGGCAGCTGCAACACAGTCTGCTCATATTTAAATGATTGTCCATTAGGAGTCTTAAGATCCCTCTCACTGTTACTGTTGTTGAGCAGTTATCAGTTATCAGTTATATTCTATACCTGTGCATTTGGTTTTTGTTGCCTAAATGTAGAACTTATTTTTTTCATCATTGAATTTCATTTTGTTAGATCGAGACCAGTGTTCAAATCTGTCAAGCTTCTTCTGTATCTTATTTTTTTGCTACTTCTTCTGTAGCTTATTTTCTGGAGCAGAATCCCCCAACCTTTCCAGGATAGTGGCCCAGAGTGGGACGTAGTGGGAGGGAAAGAGTGGATGTTTTTTTGAAGGGAAAGGAATATGTGCTTGTGGTCAGGATGTTCATGTGAATGGGGCTGCAAGTGCTCACAATGAGGCTCGCGCAAGTGGGACCCCAAGCACCTGAAATGAGGTGACCATGACCATGTGTGCTGATGCACAAATGGGGCCATAAACACCTGCAATGAGGCGACTGTGAGTGGGACTGTGACTGCTCACGATGAGGCTTGTGTGAAATGGACCAAGTGGACTGTGAGTGTCCACAACAATGCATGAATGGGGCTGCAACAGCCTGCAACAATGTTCGTGCAAGTGGAATCACAATCACCCATAATGCTTGCGGTGATGCTTGTCGAGTGAGACTGCAAGCACCTGCAACAAGGCTCGCATGAGTGGCACTGCAACTTCTTGTCACGATGCTCACATGAGTAGGGTCACAAGAACCTGTGACATGATGACTGCCTGTGACAAGGCAAGTGCCTGTGACAAGGCGAGCATGAGTGGGACAGCAACATGGCTCATGTGACAGCAAGCACCTGCAACAAGGCTTGTGTGAAAGGCACCACAGGACCATGGCCACCCGTGAAAATATTTGTGTGAGTGGGGCCATGATCAACTGCAATGCTTGCAGCAATGGTAGTTCAAGTGGGGCCATGCACACCAGCCAGCCACTAGCAGTCTGGTGGTGATTAGACCACAACCCAGTAGTGGGCCATGGCCCATAGGTTGGGGACCCCTATTCTTGGTATTTCTGCTAACTTCTTGTCTACAAATTTGAGTTCCCCATCTATCCCTCATTTAAATTATTGATGAAGATATTGAAGAGTACTGGCCCTATGTCAGAGCTTTGGGGTACCCTGCTCCATACTGCCCTCCACATAGATGCAGTTCTGTTAAGTACTACAAGTTTAATGTGATTGGTTAGCCAATTATGAATCATCTGGTAGTGATGCTATCTAACCGATATTTTTCTGTTTATTTTCTAAAATTATAATTTTAATGTATTTGTAAATTCTTTGTTCATCCACCTGATTTTGTTTCTTCACATTTCTGTATCTTTTATTTCTGTTTATTTTGCCCAGAATTGTTAAAAAATGCATTTTAAAAAAATGATTAAGCAGAGGTCAGAAGCACAAGAAGTATGTTTTGCTAAGCCTCATATCTCACAAGGCACTCAATGTATTGTAAAGTTGGTTCTAACTAATTTACCTCATCCACCATAAAGTTCAGAAATGGCATTATGTGACCATGAAAGGATATCATTATGGAAAACTTGACTTAAAGAGTAGAAAGGATTGTCAGGATCTTGTTGAAAAGATGGAATTGTAGAATTATTTCACAATAGCTTTAAGAATCTTGTCTCTTTTGGCAGAGGTTTGTAGTAAATGATGGTGATTATGTGGAGGTAAAAGAACAGCTACCAAATCATTTCAATAATTATTTTTCTGTTTAATTTATTAAAATATCCATTTATAAACTAAGGCTATGGAGGTGGAAATGTTACTCCTTATTCTGTCCTTGTAATTTTATGTTTTGCCGTGAATGTGATGTTTGGTTAACGTGCAGCAAAATGTTGTGCATAACAAAATATTGTTTATTTCTATTGAAAAATTACTATGCAAATAATATAAACTGCCTTATAACCTAATTCTTTTCGCAGATTTGATGGAAGAGTGGTTGCAAAGCTCCCATTCATACCACTTTCTTACATTCAGGGTTTGTCTCATCGTAATCTTCTGGGTGAAGATTGCACAGATTGTTCCTTCATCTTTCTCTATATTCTCTGCACTATGTCTATTCGGCAGGTAAGGTCTGCTTTGGGTTTTACTTCTGTGGCTGAATAATTATAACTCATACAAAAACTATGGAGAATTAGAAGCAATAATTAGTATAGTTTGCTACTGATTGATACTGATATTGTGCTTTTTCTAGTAAACATTTTAAAATTTCAACAAAATGGAACACTTGTCTATTTCTCTCATTTCTTAGTGTGTATCTCTGAGTATTTGTGTATTTTATGTTTATGTATATATATATTCTGGATTAGAAATAGGGAAACCTAGGTTCTAGCTCTGTTAAACACAGAAGCTGGGTGGCTAGACTAATCGTTGTCTCTGGGTTCTAGATTCTTGATCCTATGTTTCTATCTGTGAGTGGTAGATTATAGACTATTACCTTCAAATTACCATCGCAAACTATTATATTCCAGTGGATTGATTTGGGAGAAGGATGATTGTCATGATGATGATCATCATCATCATTCTAATCCTAGAATGTTTGTGCCTTTGCTACTGTATGTTATAATTTTAGTAACTGCCTTTCTTGTTTGATATCAGTAAGAGAACTCTGTTATAATACATTAGGATTTCAATACCATTTCTGAAAAGCTAGTAAACTGAAAATAATTAGATTTATTCTGAGTTCAGAAATGTGTTTTGTTAAATTGCTTTGTTAAATGAGAACCCAATTTATTGGGGGAAATATGCTGACTCTGTAAACTGCTTAGATGGGGCCCTAAAGCACTGTGAAGCGATATATAAGTGCTATTGCTATTGCTTTCAAAGCCTATTAATTTTATTGGAACAATTTCAATTCCAATACATATTTCCTGAAATATTGTGGATTGTATATTTTATGCTAACACAGGGTGTGTTGCTTGAAAAGATATTTTATCCAGACTAAACTGGATAGCAACAGTTGGCAAAATCCAAGTTCTAATTCGATTTGTATATGTTTCAAGAAAAAATGAATAGTCAAGCTAGTTAACAGCATTAAGTGAATCAAACAAAAATTCCAAAATATAAGTATGTCAGGGTTCAAAGTAACATCCCCTATGTAATCAAAACTCTCAGGATACAAAAGTCCTTAGAATGAGATTTTATTTAAGACATCATATTGGCACATCTAGAGAAAACCCAAATCTAAATTCCCGCATTTTCTCCACCCAAAGTTAACTCAAAGTTTCTTTCCCTAAAATATCACACGCCACCCTCTACTCCAATCCAATTAGGATAGCATCCAAAGTTCATCTTCAAGTCTGCCCTCCTCAGGTGCAGGCCAGACATCCTTGCTTCTCATGGGAAAGAATGCTGCAAAGATAAGACTCCGCATCTAAGTCAAACTCCTAAATACATTCTCCAAAGAATGGTGTGGCAAGCCTAAAAAGAAACTACCATAATAATCAGAGCATAAAATAAAAGAGAAAGTAATTCTTCAAATAATCCCTTTTGGCTTGATAGGCTGCCCCCCTCCTCAATGAATGATGCTCTTCTGAAACAAACAACAAATGGGGATTAGGATAGACATTGCTAACCACCACCATCCAGGAGGTCCCTTCGGTTTGTCAGGGAACTTCAATCTTAATCTTCAAGAATTAATCTGTTGGCATGAATATCCCAACTTTTGATCCAAATAGCTTCTGATAGTAGATAACCTTTCCACTGCACTAAGTACTGCAATCTTGCCCTTATGTAATTTAGAATCTAATATCTTTTTCACTTCGTGCCTCCCCTTGCACGACTATGGGAACAGAAGGAGTACTATCTCTGGATCAGATTTGTGAGCTGACATATATTTTTAATAGGCTGATATGGAAAACTGAGTGAATATTTCGTAATAAGTGTGGGAGGCTCAACTGTATGGTTACTGGATTAATCACTTCCAATATAGGAAAAAATCCTAGGAACTTTGAACCTAGTTTCTTGGTAGCTAGCTTTAGCTGGAGGTACTTAGTCATCAGATAGACTCTCCCCCCCCCCTCACTTGGAACAGGGCTTGGGGTGCCCCGTGTTTATCAGCCTGTTTTTTATATTGCTCTGCCGCTTTTTTAAGATCTAGCCGTATTCTCCCAGCCCCCTTTTAAAGAGTCCATCCATTCTTGTAATGACATGGAGGAGGTGGGTTCTCGAGCTAGTTCCAGCATGGGTACAAATTCCATGCCACTGGTTATCTGAAAAGAAGTTAAACCAGTGTTGCTGTGAACTACATTGTTGTATGCCACCAAGGTCAATAGTTCGGACCAATTATCTTGCTGGTAATCTATATAGCATCTTAAATATTGTTCTAACATTGCTTTTGCATATTCCACTGCTCCATTTGTAGCTGGATGAAATGCTGAGCTAAGACCTTATTTTATTTATTTATTTTATTTATTTATTTATTCAATTTATATACCACTCCCTCTCCCTAAGGACTCGGGGTGGTTTACAGCCGATAAAAACAAAATAGAAATACAAAATACAATTAAAATCAATTAAAATAATTAAATGATGTCTAGTTTAGTAAACATTTTAAAATACAGTTTAAGAATTAATTAAAACAAAAGCCCACAATTTAAAATAAATTAGTATAAAATTTAAAATTTAGATTTAAAAATTAATTAACCCTCAGGTATCAGGCCAGGCCGGCTCGTTGAAATAAATGGGTTTTCAGGGCGCATCGGAAACCCCGGAGATCTGCAATAGTATGAATCTCTGGGGGAAGTTCGTTCCACAAGGTGGGTGCTGCCACAGAGAAGGCCCGTACCCTCAGATTATCAGATTATCAGATTCTTTCCACCAGGATCGGTGGGTGTGTCACTTTTGGTCCAACCTAAAACAGTCAGAGGGAGAGGCAGGAGCAGAGAAAGAGGGTTCCCCAAGGAAGATTTGTAAACTTTCCCCCATCCTATCTTCTCAGATGGAATTCTTCCCTACCCACATCTGCTAATTGCTCTGTGGTATCACCCTGATGGATTCTCAAAGATTGTCCACTGCTGAACAAAGAAGAATGACAGGCGGGAATTGAACAGAGAAAATCAGCCAGACAAAGACTTGAGCAGAATCTACAAGGACCATGGATGGAATGGACTTGACAAGGTTGCATTCAGATAGCCTTGCAGTGGCCCAGAGTTTGATCTGTTGCAAAATCCTGCTGCACAGGACAAAGAAAAACTCTTGTAGGGAAACCTACTTCAACTTTCTTTTGTTATTTCACCTTTCCCCAACCTTTCTGGATGTAAATCTGAGATGTCCCAACCCATTGAGAGAATGCCAGAGACTGTGTCACATGCTAGGAGGTTTTATGGGGCATTTTTGAGCTGGGAACCAAAATGCTGTGGTTTCTCTGCCTTGCTTTCACAACCAAAGGTGCGTTCTTCAAAAGCCAAACTATGTGCTAAAGTGGGAGGGTGTGGAGTTGGCAACCGAGGACATCTAGGAGAGCCAGGTCAGGGCATGTCCTTGTATCAGATAGGATTCTGGTAGAGAGGAGGGAGGGACACCATATTCTGCACCTGTTGTCCATATAATTAGCATTTGAAAAAAAAAAGGTCAATATTGTCATACAGTTCCTTAGCAAATAAAATACCACCACCGTTTGAAAATCCACTAAGCTACAGCTTTGCAGCACAGAAACATGTGCTGTTTTCATGGGACAGGTGCATACATTTGAAGGGATGGAGTTGAAGATCTCAATTGCTTAACTTTCGTGTTTTTGCAAAAGCTCTAAAGACAACTTTGTGAGACAGTTCCAAGATCCATTTATAGCAATAGCAATAACACTTAGACTTATATACTGCCCCGTAGTCCTTTACAGCACTCTCTGGGCAGTTTACAATGTAAGCACTATTTGCATATTTTCCTCCCAACAACCTGGGCCTTCATTTTCCTAACTTTGGAAGGATGGAAGGCTGAGTCAGCCTCGAGCCCCATCAGGATTGAGCTCCGAGCTGTGGGCAGAGTTTACCTGCAATACTGCATTCTAACCATTGGGCCACCAGGGCTTTATATTGGGTTGTCCCCATCATTTGGCGAAACACATGCAAAAAACATCTGAATTTATATTTATTTCCCAGTTTATTTATATTTATATTTTATCCAGTTGGATATTCATCATGTAGGGCTAGCTTTATCATGAGATGAAATTGGCACAAAGGGTTGATAGCTTATGTCTGGTTAGCCATTAATAGGATTGCTCTACATAGGTGTAAGAGAAGAGGAGGAGGCAGAGCTGGGGGTGGAATTAAATGTGTCATTAAATTAGAATCTTTACATCGTCACAAACAGTCCAAGTCCAACTCCTCCTTACGTGGCACCATTTTAATGTTGAATTTATGTTGAATGCCTCCTATAATGTTTTTATTCTGTTCAGATTCTTGCATAACCGTCTGGAATTGGGACAGGACCAAATATCATAACTTGCCTCACCCATCAAGATACAAATGCACACCTGTCTGTTTCCAGGTAGGAAAGTGTCAAACGTGTAAGGCTTTATTAGGCTAAAAATAAAGAGAACAACCGAGTTGGAAGATACTTCGAAGGTCTTCTAATCCAATCGCAGGAAACTCTATACCATTTCAGACACATGGCTGTCCAATCTCTTCTTAAAAACTTTCAGTGTTGGAGTGTTTACAACTTCTGGAGGCAAGTTGTTCCACTGATTAATTGTTCTCACTGTCAGGAAATGTCTTCTTAGTTCCTAGGTTGGTTTTCTGCTTGATTAGTTTCCATTCATTGCTTCTTGTTCTCCCTTCAGATGCTTTGGAGAATAATTTGACTCCTTCTTCTTAGTGACTTAGTCCAGTTTGAAGGCTGCTATCATATCATCCCTAGTCCATCTTTTAATTAAACTAGACTTACCAACTTCCTGCAACCATTCTTCATGTTCTTCTTCCCACTGGAGGAAATAGCCAGGTCCTGCTGTCTCAACAGAGTGAGAAAAATCCTCAGGGATGACTCTCACCTGGGACAGCACTTCTTCATACTT
>JAEANM010013557.1:0-14353 GCA_017656035.1 Myanophis thanlyinensis | reverse complement strand
AAAGGAAGTGGATATCTGTGAGCAGCAGTATGGCTTCATGCCCAGAAAGAGCACTACTGATGCAATTTTTGCCCTGATAATGTTAATGGAGAAGTATAGAGATGGTCAGAAGGAGCTTCATTGTGTCTTTGTGGATTTAGAGAAAGCATAGGACAGAGTGCCAAGAGAGGAGCTATGGTATTATATGAGGATGTCAGGAGTGGCAGAGAAGTATGTCAGAATAGTTCAGGATATGTATGAGAAAAGTAAGACAGTAGTGAGATGTGCTGTAGGTCAGACAGAGGAGTTCAAGATGGAGTTGGGGCTATATCAAGGATTGGCTCTGAGTCCCTTCTTGTTTGCTGTGGTGATGGACAGGTTGACAGATGAGGTCAGACAGGAATCTCCATGGGCAACGATGTTTGCGGATGACATTGTGATCTGTAGTGAGAGCAGAGAGCAGGTGGAGGAACACCTGGAAAGGTGGAGGTATGCTCTGGAAAGAAGAGGAATGAAAGTCAGTTGTAGTAAGACAGAATACATGTGTGTGAACGAGAGGGAGAGAAGTGGAACAGTGAGATCAAGAAGGTGCAGGAGTTTAAGTATTTGAGGTCAACAGTTCAGTGCGATGAGGAGAGTGGAAAAGAGGTGAAGAGGTGAGTGCAGGCAGATTGGATTGGTTGGGAAAGGTGTCAGGAGTGTTGTGTGACAGAAGAGCGTCAGCAAAAATCAAAGGAAAGGTGTACAAGACAGTGGTGAGACAGCTATGCTGTATGGGTTAGAGACTGTAGCAGTGAGGAAAAGATAAGAGGCAGAGATGGAGGTAGCAGAGATGAGGATGCTGAGGTTCTCTTTAGGAATGACCAGGATGGACAGGATTAGGAATGAGCACATCAGAGCGACAGCTGAGGTCTGTTGTTTTGGGAATAAGGTCAGAGGCCAGATTGAGATGGTTTGGACATGTGCAGAGTAGGGATAGTTGTTATATTGGTAGAAAGATGTTGGAGATGGAGCTGCCAAGCAAGAGGTCAAGAGGAAGGCCAAAGAGGAGATATATGGATGTGCAAACGGAGGACATGAAGTTAATTAGGATGAGAGTAGAGTATGCCAAGGATAGAGTTAGGTGGAAAAAGATGATTCACTGTGGCAATCCCTAATGGGAACAGCCGAAAGAAGAAGGAGGAAGAAAGAATAAGAGCCAAACAATGATTGTGATGAGAGTATTTGCAGAATCACCACTGTTGAATACTGTAGACTTTGTCATTTTCTTAGTGTGTAAAAAGATCACAACATTTATTTACATAGTTTGGGAAGGCATACAGGCAATTTGATATTTTATGTTCCTTTAAAATGGTATAACTTCTGTTGTGATATAATGAAAATCTTTTTTTTTCCAGGTGGATTTCCCAAGAAATTTGGCTAAGTCTGTGACTGTAGAATAAGCATTGCACTATAAAATGTAGCCTGATAATTTCATGATGCTAAGTTAGGCTTTGTTTAACCTAACTTTGGCTGATTTCAGTGGATAATCTCATCACAGATAACAAATCATGGCTGTTTTGTGGCAGTTTGAAGCCATGATCTGAAATTGATTTTCAAATCCTGATTTATTTTAATCAACTTATGTCTAAACTTGGACTCTTGGTTTGTTTTTGAATTTTGTCAGTGCAATTTAAGAATTGTCTTAAAAGGTATCAGGATAAATGCTGTTTTTTTCTTTCCCAAATCCTTAATTTTCCTGTTAACTTTCTGCTTCCTGTTTCTTTCCAAGATGAGCTCAAACCAAGCATCTCATTTTCCTAAAAGATCAATATCCATTTCTTAGAAGGGAAACTAATGAGGCTCAGTAAAATATCATTAGGAAAAGCACACCTTAATAAAAACCAGAAAACCTTATGTACAATTTTTTTATGTAGCAATCCAGAAGCAAAGCATATACAGTCCTTTTTTCCAGAAAGTATAAAATGCACACAACAAGCCCATTGTGCACAAGAACACAGGCAAAATGCACATATTATTAAAAAGTCCAACAAACATGCAAACAACTTTAGAAATAAAGGCATAACCATTTATATAAAACATATGTGCACACCTACTATTTCTACAGGCAGCCCCATTCTTTATGTGATTGGATGCTTAGGAAATGGTAGAGAAAGAAATCAGGACTTCACAGGAAACTCATTATTTTTTGTCTGAGAGATTGACTCTGGATTATTTAAATGTCTTTTTGGGGTTTCAAACAAGTATTCTTATTATTCTGACCCTTTTCTTCAAACCATAACATTTTTTTTTACTGTGAGTTTTTTAACATGAGCGTAATGAACCAATAACCAGCATATTGTTAACTACAAAATATTTGGAAAGGTGTCCTTACTTTTTTGGAAAAAAAAAACCTGCTTAATGTGCCTTTAAATATTTGTTACATACCTTACTAAGTGCTCTTGCTTGTAGCATTATTGAAATAATCAAATTGCCAAAGAAAGAAAAAACTTGTTGTTTACATATGTTTAATGAATAGTGTTTTTTACAACTGTGCAATATATGTATATAGCTTTTTTCTGAGTTACTGTGAATAAATCAACACTATGAGCAGCCTGATGTTACACTTGTTTACTCAAACTAAATCCTTATGAAATTGGTAAGATTTGCTTTTGGGTACATGTACATACAATGGTTGTCTTACTTTTAAATACAAAGTATTTATATTTACACATGTATAGCAATTAAGTTATTTAGCATATGGATTACCTCTACCAGTAGATAATGCCTAAGGATTAATCCTTGTTAATTAAGCTTGTATTAATTTGGTACATTTCCATATCTCATTAAGGCAGAATAAATGATGCAGTCACTCTCACCTGACTCTCCTGCCAGAGCAGCTCAAGCAACCATAGACTCCCATTCTGTGGTTTGGTTAACGTAACTAAATCATGAACTCTTAGTTGTTCTGCCTGCTTATAAACCAGAATTGGAAGCTATAGGAGAGCCAAGCAGAAATGTTCAAAGACAACAAATGAATCTGGTTTAAACATAATATGTGAATGCAGTCACTTGTATATTGACTATTTTACTTTGGGCAGTTGTACTTTTAACTGAATTTCTATTGCATTTACCTGACTTTTTATATTTCTGTACTGTTGTTAATGAAAACTTCTCAAACATCATTTAAAGTTGATTGTATTTGATTGTATTTTTGTTGAACTGTCGTGTTTAGATAAAATACATTATACATGCCTCAGACTATATTTTCTTGAATAACTGTATTTAACCCTATAAATTTACTGCATATTTTGTGAGTACGTTTCTACTTAACTATCATACAACCAAAATGCTATGCAAATTAAAGAAACTGATTACAAAAATGTCTTGATTTTGTTGCATCTAATTTTTTTTACTAGAACTGTTACAGATAAAGCTATCTACAATATTCTGATTAAGCAGAATGGATAACATTTGATTTTTTTAAAGTCTGGAGTCAGCGGCAGATTGTAAACAAAAATTTGGGAAAATTGTTGAAAAGAATGCAAATCCCAATCCCCAATGGGATTCTAATTAGGATGTTCTGAGTCCTGCATCTAAGGATCTTTGAAGGATCATAGGTCATTGAAGGACAAGTTTCAAGTTTTATTTGTCACATACATGACACATATATGACATGCAGTGAAATGCTTATATGACTGCAAAATGGATGAAAGCAAGAGGAATAATCTGCAGGAAGGATAGGGATAGGGAGCAGTTAGAGGGAAGTAACATAAGCAGTGAGAGAAGGAGAAGGAACAGAGACGTAACACAATGTCTGATGTTATGACTAGTGTCCATCCGGCGCCGCCATCCCAGGTCTCCATGGCAGGTCTCGGCCCTCTCAGTCCTCAGCTGTTTTTTGAGGCTACTGCCTTTGCCCTGATAGGTCTCAGCCTTCTCAGTCCTCAGCTGTTTTCGAAGCTGCTACCTTCACCTCAGTGTCTCTCACAGCCTCCGCCTCAGCGATCCCTCAGGTCCTCTGCCTCAGCATCTCAGCAGCTTCTCAAGGCCTCCGCCGCCACCTCAAGGCCTTTCTGCCCTCCAGCCTGCCCTGATCTCCCGAGCCTGTCATCCCAGCGCCATCTTCTCTAACTCTAGCTCTTTCCTTAATTCTCCTCACAGGCCACACCTCGGCCGGTTCGTAGAATAGAGAATGAGAATATTCTCAGAATAGATGCATGTGGTGGTGAGGACTTGCTATAGTTTTAATTTGGTTAGGTGGAAAAATCCCATTTATCAGCAGTTGAATTGATTATTTTGATCCCTTCTGTTGTCTTCGGCTTGCCAGGATGCTTTATTACCCTATCTTCTGTTCTATCTGGCCATGTATACAACAGTTTTTAATTGTACCATATAAAAATCCATAGGGATATGTTTGAGGTTGAAATACTTTAAAAAATACAATATAGATGATGCTAGAGACTGACAGAGAGAGACTACAGCTGCCAAAAAAGCCAACACAGTTCTAGGCTGCATTAACAGGGACAGAATCAAGATCACATGAAGTGTTAATACCACTTTATAATGCCTGGGTATGGTCACACTTGGAATACATCCAGTTTTGGTCGCCACAATGTAAAAAAGAGATTGAGACTAGAAAATGCAGAGAAGAGTAACAAAGATGATTAGGGAACTGGAGGCTAAAACAATGGTTGTTGGAACTGGGTATGTCTAGTCAGATGAAAAGAAGGAGTGTTCCGATATCTCAGGGGCTGATACAAAGAAGAGTCAAACTATTCTTCAAAGCATCTGAGGGTAGGACAAGAAGCAATGAGTGGAAACTAATCAAGGAAAGAAGCAACCTAGAACTAAAATTTCCTGATAGAACAATTAACCAGTGGAACAATTTGCCTCCAGAAATTGTGACTGTGCCAACACTGGAAGTTTTTAAGAAGAGATTGGACAACCATTTGTCTGAAATGGGATAGGGTTTCCTACCTAAGCAGGGGGTTGGACTAGAAGACCTCCAAGGTCCATTCCAACTCTTATTCTATTTTTGTTTGTTTCATATTAGCCTCCCACTTTAGGACAAGGACTTTTAATACCGGTAGGGATTAAAAATGAATCTGGTACCTTTTCCAATTCACAGAATAGAATAACAGAGTTGGAAAGGACCTGGGAAGTCTTCAGACAAATGGTTATCCAATCTCTTATTTAAAACTTCCAGTGTTGGAGTATTTACAACTTGTGGAGGCAAGTTGTTCCGCTGATTGTTTTAACTGTCAGGAAATTTCTCCTTAGTTCTAAATTGCTTTTCTCCTTGATTAGTTTCCACCTATTGCTTCTTGTCCTGCCTTCAGGTGCTTTGGAGAATAGCTTGACTCCCTCTTCTTTGGGCAGCCCCTGAAATATTTGATTAAACAACATACACTTTAGTGAATTGTAACTGACATAGTCAAGTGCATATGGTTGAACCATATGGATGTAGCTTTATCACTAATTAGATTTATATCTGTATTTTGTGCAATTCAAAGCAACGTACAAACCCTATTTTCCCCCACAAAAACTTCTTGAGGTATGTTGGGCTAAGACAGAATGACTGGTCCAAAGTTATATGACTGGCTTTATATGTGTAGGGGAGGACTAGAACTCCCAGTCTCCCAGTTTTTAGCTTAGTATCTTAATGACTACACCTAACTGGTTCTTGTTTTAAAAAAAGATATGAACCAGGCGCATGTAGGTAGAGAAATAGTGATAATACAGATGCAGTTTGCACAGTAGACATCGCAAGTACTCAATTAGCATGTATAAGCTGTTAAAAACCCATCGTTTTAAGACCTGAGAGAGCAGAATAACACAATTGGAAGGGACCTTCAAGGTCTTCTAGTCCAAACCCATGCTTGAGGAATCCGTATACCATTTCAAATCAAATCAAATTTTATTCATCACATGCACAGTCATAGTACAAAATGTAGTGAAATGTGTATGCGACCGCTCGCGACTGTAGGTAGTAGGGCAAGAAAATAGTATAGACAGGGAGGAAGAATAAATTAGGGAGTGGTTGAGAGAGGTAGATTATGGGAATACTTTATAGTCCTGGATTGTTAGAGTTTATGGTCCGTATTGCCTGTGGGAAGTAGCTTCACCTTAGTCTCTGTGTTGGCTTTCAGGGAACGGAGGCGCTTTCCTGTCCGCATCATGGTGAACAGTCTGTTGGAGTGGCTGGGGTCCTTCATTATTTTCCTGGCTGTAGTTTGACATCGGCTGTTGTAGATGGAGTGCAGTTTAAGGAGCTTGGTGCGGATGATGCCACCCTCATTTCAGACAAATAGTTGTCCAATCTCCAGTGATGGAGAACCAGTACCTTCTGGAGGCAACTCATTCCACTAAATGTTTTGTCAATAAATTTCTCCTCAGTACTAGGCTGGTTCTCTCCTTGATTAGTTTCCACCACATTGCTTCTTGTCCTGCCTTCAAGTGCTTTTGATAGATTGATCCCCTCTTCTTTATGGAAGCCTCTTAGATATTGGAAAATTGCTATCATATCACCCCTAATCCTTCTTTTCATTAAACTAGCCAAACCTAATTCCTGCAACCATTTTTCATGTTTTAGCCTCCACTCCCTTAATCATCTTTGTTGCTCTTCTTTGCACTCTTAGTCTCAACATCTTTTTAATATTGTGGTGTCCAAAACTGGATGCAGTGTTAGAAGTGTGGCCTTACCAAGGCATTATAAAGTGGTATTAACACTTCACATGAACTTGATTCTATGCTTTAGGACTGCATTGGTTTTTTTGGCAGCTGCAGCACACTGTTGACTCATATTTAAGTGACTCATATTTAGAATCCACAGGACTCCAAGATCCCTCTCTGAGTTACTACAATTGAGCCTATTATATATCCATGCATTTGGTTTTTCTTGCCTAAATGTAACTACTTTCCTCACCATTGAATTTCATTTTGTTAGATAGGGCCCAGTGTTCAAGTCTGTCAAGATCCTTCTGTATCTTCAGCCTATCTTCTGGGGCATTGACTTTTCCTGCCTGCTTGGATAATGCGGATGAGTTTTATTCTTAAATACTGGCCTTGATGTCTGTCTCCTGGGATATTACGATAGGTCTTAAGTAAAAGATGTGATACTTGTAACGTGTTTCACATGTAACTTGTATAATCACCATTTCTCCCAACTTCTTTTGCTGATAGCTTTTTAAAATCCTACATCAATCAACCACTGCATAAATCTGATGAAATGAACTAAAACTCATGGAAACTTAATGTCTTTTAATAAAAAGTGTTAATCAGAAAGGGTGCTATCAAGCATCTTATTTTGGGCATACCATAGTTTTCTGCAATATGTAGTGCAGACTACAGGAAGCACTCCTGAAAATACTGGTGCCCATGACATTAGGTTGCAAACCCTTCTATTTTCATCATTTAAAATAGAAAAGCAAAAGGTTTGATAGATTTTTCGTATTTGGTTTTGGGTGAAGAATGAGCCACATACTTGCCTTTCAAACGATGACCCTTGATAGCCAGTAGAAATGCATCTTAAAAATAAAACAATAAAAAACATATCTTAGCAGGCACCAAAAATCAAGACCAAGAATTTAACAGCCCCAATCAGAAGGTAGGTTGCTTTTTAAAAATTTAACTTATATATGTGAGAAGGCAAGGGGGGTAGACCCTGAAAGTCCAGCTGTTAAAAAAAAAGTACATTTGTAAGTGGGAGATTAAGGATTTTCTTACAGTGTTCCCTGACGCAACTATTACTATACAAGAATATCTCACAGACATTTCCTTCCATTCTCTCCTTGTTAACAACAATGATGCCACCAGCCTAAAGAACAGTCTGAATATTTCAAATATTCAGACCAGCTAATCATTATTTTTGAAAAGCCATTAAAACATAGCGGATGAAAATCTTTCTGACCAAATGCTATCTTAATCAGCCACTTCCTCTAGGATAGGAAAAAGGAGGGATGGAGGGAAGGAAGGAAAATATTTTAAATATAGTACAATAGTTCAGTGTACCAGATTTGTATCCGTGTGATCCATACCATTCTACCTCAGAATCTCTTTTTTTCTTTACCGCCAATTTGTACTTTCTATTCATTTCAATAGATCCTCTCAAAGACATTCTTGAGTTTCAGTAATCCTTTTATAAAAATGTAGGTATCTATAATTTTCTATGAAGAATATAAACTTCAACCCACATTTCAAAAACCATACACAATAGTGCCATTTCGACACTGAGCAAATAAATATGGGATCAGAAGAGAGGATAACTGCTATTCAAATGAGCAACCATATTATGCTTGGCATTTTCATTTGTTCCTTCCTTTCTACCTCATGTCAGGGAAGACCACCTTTTATTCCCCACATCAAGCATGTTCTGGCAGGCATAGTTGTTTCTACTGCCTTGTCTGTAGGGAAGGAAAGGAAGAAGTAAAAGAAGACAAATGAGCATTTCAAGAGAGAAGTAACCATTACTTAATGTTTATTCTCTGGGGAGTGAAAACATAGATGAGCAATAGGATGAGATAGCTGTTCTTTCTAAGACCAATCATTTGCCCTGCATAGAGAGGTTAAGGTGGCATAAACAGCAGGTCCTTCCTGTTGTGGTAAGAGAAAGATTGTACAAATAACCATTGTCTTACTTGCCAAAAATATGTTGTCCCCACTGCCAGGTAGCCAAATGTAGACGTGTCAGTCAGAAGGAAACTAGGGGCTACGAGTGCTGGCAAAAACCATTCTCTATTGTCCATCAATCAGATGTTGCTGCGGTTGGTGTATTATTATTATTCTTATTATTATGATTATTATTATTATTATTATTATTTTCTTTTAAAGGTAGCATTAAGCATAGTTTCTCCCAAAGGGATACATTTCTCATGGAGTTACATTCTTAGCTTGCGTTTTGTTGTACAAAGATGGCTGGTAAGGTATACTGTGGCTTCCACAGTTCCTTTTGTGTTGTTCTGAGTAACCCAGCCTCGATTTTGTATTCATGGTTTTGGAGATGAGGGTTCTGCACAATAGATTGCTGCCAAAGGTTGAAGCAAAAACATGAGAGTTCAATTGAAGGCAGCTGTATAGTTGCATGAGCTAAATCCTTCCCACTTTGTTTGAATTCTTATTTTTTTTTTAAGTTTTTGCTATAAACCACCCAGGGTTATTGTATGTGAGATAAGTGGGAAAATAAGTAAATAAAAAGAACATAATGGTCTAATAAAAATATTCAATTGGACAACACTTCAGGGACATTTGGGTAGGTCCTAAAAATAAGTACATTTGCCAACTTTTTTCAATGACACTATATCACAATATATACAATCGTATTTTATTCTAGACTATTATGTGACCCTGGCCTGAGTATATCAGTTTATATAAGTATTATATCTTACAGAAAAGGGGGTTGAGAAAACTACAGGCAAATACAGTAGTTCACAATGGTTACTTCTGCCCATCCTACTTGCATTTACCCTACCTCATGCGATAATTAAACTAAATTAGTGCATTAAAAACACAGCAGTTTTTCACGTACTCTTACGCTGACATGTACCATTCCTGCTGTGAAAAGTGAACGATTAGCGGGGGAGCCGGCTTGATGTACTTTCAAACTGAGCAACCGAATCGGGAAACTCGCCTTAGCCACGCACAAGGCGTGTGGCATTTCAGCCTCCCAGACGCAGATAACTTCGGCTCCGAGGAAAGACACCACCACCCCACTCCGTTCCCCACACCCTCTTAAGAAGAAGGCGCCTGTCGCGCCTACTTTATATAGTGGTCTCCGGACTCGCCTCCGAAAGCTGGTTGGTAGACACCTGCCGAACGTCCGCGGCCATTGGGTGGCACGGGTGCTCATCAGCATGCCTGGTTCTGGTGCGGCCTGTGAGGCGCTGAGGGAGGCCATTGCGGCTCGGGAGTGTATGAGGGCTCGGTAAAGACGCGAAGCGGCTCGCCCGGGGGCACCAGAGGAGAGGAGGAGGAGGAGGTGAGGCGGCAGTGAAGGGGTGAGGCTCTCTGCGGGGCGGCCAGGCGGGGCGGCCGAGGGGGCTTGGCGATGACAGCGGCAGGAGCAGCGCCCTTCTAGGGCTTTAGCCCCCCCCTCCCCCTCCCCCTCCCCCACCCGGCGGTTCGCCTGGAAAGTTTCCCCGGCATCGCGTCGCCTCTTCGGCCTCCTGGCTGGGCGCGGGTACCGCAGAGGCTCCGCTTTGGGCCCCAAGGCGGCTTCCTGTCCTTGCGCTCCCCCCGCCCTGTCGCCGCGGCGCGCCTCTTCTGCGCTCCGGTGCCTGGAGAGGGGGGCCCTCGGTCGCCCTTGCGCAGAGCCCGTCGCGGGTGAAGCAAAGCCGGGCTCGGTCCTGTTGGGGACAGAGCCCAGTCCCGGCGTCTTGGAGGAGCCCCGGCGGGGTGTCGTCAGGCATCATCGGGCCGGCTGGACCCCAGCTCTTGTCTCGGTTAACGCCCGGTTCGGTCTACATCCCTGCCTCTCCCTTGGCGCTGTGTCCTTTCCTTTTGCTGGTGCTCTCTCTGTCTGTCAGCTGGAGTGATTGATCGGAGGGCAGATCGCTCCGATCTACCCTCGGAGGCATTTCAACTTTTAGGGGCAAATGATTTCAAAATCGTGAGGGCAAAGCAGGGAAAGGCATTCATTCCATTGCACTCATGTATTTTTTTTTTTAAACCCTTTTCAGCCTCGCAAAAGCAGGAACTTGTGCAGGAAAGCCATAGCAAGTAAATCATTTCCAGATCGTGAGTTAGGGATAGTTTTGTCTGTATCATGTCAAGAAACCATGCTTTTGAATGGGCATGTTTTTGTTCTGTCAACAGTCACCCTCTAGAAAAATAAATAAATAAATAGATAACTGAACTACATGAGAGGTCAAACCTATTTCAATCATCATCTCTTCTACTCTGAACCAATTGTAGATGAGAAAGATGTAACACAGTGAATAGTATCTCATCCTATTTCCTTTTTAAATATTCGATAGAGAGTAGAAACTAACAGAGGAGTGAGGGACCTCTTGGCAAGAAATCCTCCCCATAATGTCCTCTCTCTCCAAGATGAGATTTGGTTTTTTTTTTAGTTTTTCCAAACATTTTATTGCTTCTAACAGTTAAGTAGGTAAGCAAAAGCAGCAGTAACTCTTGTTCCTGTCTTTTAAGGGTGCAGCTTTGGTTATAGCAGGAAAAGGAGGACTGGCCTCAGTGCTGCCCATTGAGAAAGCAAGAGCAGTTGTCATTTCTCTCTTTACCTAGACAGCACATAGGGAAATCTCAGAAGGATGGTGTCACTTGCTATCTATATATTCAGATGTGCTATCATTTTGAATGGTGTTGGAGGATTACACTTAATCACTTCAGGGTTCCATTATTAAGGAGCAAGTTAGGTTGACAGTTCCTCCTTCAAACAAAGTCTTCTCTTGATAACTCATCTCTTAATTGTTTGCTCTTTCTTCTTTGTTCTGCATAGTAAGGCAAGGCAATTGAACAGTTTCCTTATATTTTGGTTTGCTCACTCTCACTGTCCCTTTTAAACATCTGCATATATTGCCCAGAATGTGAGGCTAAGCTGGCAAGCAAGAAATTAGACAGAAGCAACCATGATTACATAGCTTTTCCTGTCCAGAAAATCTCAGGAAATTGGTAGATTACAGGCCTCCGACAAGTTACTCGCCCTCTGAGAAAATTCAGTTTACTGAGCTGTAGCTGTACCATTTTGCTGCTCAGAAAAGGGGTAGGAGTCCAGATTTACATGGTAGAGAATGGTGCTCCTACCACAATCCTGTTGCTTCATCAGTTAATAAGAGGAATGGCGAGTGAGTGAACAAAATATACAAGTAATGCTGTTATCTGAAGAAATAGGGCCCAGAAAACATGAACATGAGGGATTGGTAGGGTAAGATATTTCTTTCCTGTAATTAACATGTTTTTCTTAACTGATTCACGAACTATGCTTTACAGGAGAAAGGTATTAAAGAAAGCTGTAGTTGCTACTTCTATACAATCCTTCAGCTTTTCTTCTTTGTATAATATGCTGCTTTGCATTCTATGACTTGGCCAATGCAACAAGGATAATGTATTTATTATACCTAATTCCAAGAGCAATCCAGATTTTATGAAGGATTCACTTGGTTGGACCCAATCTTATTTGAGGGTCAGAGTAGTATTTATGTTAATAATGTGAGTGTAGTTGCTTTCGCTTTTGGTCTCCTTAAAGTAAAAGGTGGAAGTCCCATAATGTACCTTCTATTCAAAGCTCTTTTTAAAAATTAAGCACCTCCCTTTTATGTCTTATAATTAATTATTTCAGTTTCAAACAAAAAGTCCAAAAGAGGTTTTCAAATAAAAACAAAGCTAGATTAAGTCTTCTTTAATGAGAGCAATCAGTTTTGCCATATCTGCCAACTCCATTAACCTTATCATTCATTCTTCTATTGTGTGAATTCGTAAGTCCTTCCATTGCTCTGCATACAAAGTCTTGCTGCTGTTGTCATATATAAAAACAAAACCCTATGGATTTTTTTCTATTTATCAAACCTAAAAAAAAATCTGGTTTCAATTGTACATTTATTTTAAGAATTCTTTGAGCTGAAGTACATATCTGAACCCTCTGTTTCATAGCTGTATTGCCAACAATGGTAAAAAGTACCTTCACGTTGATTACATTTCTAACGTATCTTTGGCACACCTTTATACACCAGTCTTTACATATTTCCATGAATCCTCTTCCTCTTTGTTCCCATGCTGGGTAAAACACATTTCTAGCTTTCCCATCCCGGTATACAAAACTGCAGTTTTCTTTTTGTTGTTGTTATTTTATTTATTTTTCCCTCTCTTCATCCCCTCTTTAAGTTGCAACCAAGGAATGAGCTGCTTTAATGTTGTGAAGCTGAACCGTGAGTTAATTCCTGCTACAGAGTTTCTATTAACTTACTGAGAAAGATAGCAATGAAGGAAAACAAACTTCTATATTGCTTTGATTACAAGAAGTCCTCATTTTAATGACTGCTCTGTTGAGTGACCATTAGAAATTATGGTGTTGAAAAAGTAACTTTATGAACTTTTTATAAATTCATGTTTACAATCATTGCAGCATCCCCATGGTCCTATGATCAAGATTTGGGTGCTTCACATCTGGTGAGCATTTAAGATTACAGGCAGAGTCAGTGGAGAAGCCAGCAGTAAAGTTACAAGTCACAGTCATGTAATATCTCACATAATGACCACATTGCTTGGCAAGGGAGTTGCTGGTCCCAGTTATGGTCATAAGTGAGGACTAAGTGAACAGTATTTTTAAAGCTATGATGATACCATAAGAAGAAGAAAAAGGAAGTGTCTGTGTTAATGTCAGAGAAGATAATTGGGAAGGGGAAGTAAAGTCATTTGTACAAATTACTGGGAAATCGAAACTAAGAGGGGCTATTGAGGTAGGAGTAATTCCTAAAAGGAAAAGGCAGGTATAGGTGACTGGTCCACACCAAAACCAACCATTGAGGTTTGCCTTCCATGGGAAGGGCAAGTAGCAGGTGAAGAACCTTACAAGTCTTGCAATGGGTATAGTCCAGGCTGAGCAGCAGCCCGACCCATTGCCAGCTTGCTATACTGTATTTTCTGATACTGGTTTGGAATTTCTGACATTCTTGAAGAAACGTGGGAGCATTGTGGGAGGCAAGCAACTTAAGCTGCAATGCTCAATTATACTGAGTTGGATGCGGTGGGGAGGGGATAGTAGTTCAGTGGTTGACTATATTGACTACATTGGAACATCTTCGTTCGGGTAAGATGAAAAGCGCTCCTCTAAACCACCAAAAATTGCTCTTTGTTGATGTGCTCAGTTTTGGAATTAATTGGACCAATACTCTGACTCAGTGTAAAGCACATTTCTAATATATTCAAAAGCCTCTCTGCTGCGTAGCTCTGAGGATGATGGTGGCCAGAGATTTTTGTCCTTTTCTCACTAAGCAGATTGCTGAGCAAAATCTTTCCTCCCTTCACTGCCCACAGAGGCCGAAGAAGAAAGAATAAATAAAAGCTGGTGCTGCCCTCTCTTGTTTCCACACTTCTTTTTCATTTTCACTAACAAAGTGTTATGGTGAGGGGAGGAGCTGGAAACTTCCTGCTTTCTTGTTTTCTTTCAGCATCAGCTGTGGGACAGAGAAAAGGAGGAACAATTGCTAATTATTATTTGATTACCTCTTTCAGCACTGGGTTTCCTTTCTAATAAAAGGGGCAGTATTAAATAGCCTTTTCAAATACCTATGTATTCAGTGTCCTCTCTAGTTTGGCACAGAAGGGAGAGAGGAAGAACTCTTATTTTCCTGCTTTATAAAGAGCCCTTTCAGAATCAAACAGCAAGCCAAACAAGTAAAAACATAATAATCACAAGAGTAGTGTAAATCATTGGGGATAT
>JAEANM010013556.1:0-14354 GCA_017656035.1 Myanophis thanlyinensis | reverse complement strand
TATGAGAGGAGTATGACAGTAGTGAGATGTGCTGTAGATCAGACAGAGGAGTTCAAGGTGGAGGTGGGGCTACATCAAGGATCAAGCATCTGAGTCCCTTCTTGTTTGTGATTGTAATGGACAGGTTGACAGATGAGGTCAGACAGGAATCCCCATGGACAATGATGTTTGCGGATGACATTGTGTTCTTTAGTGAGAGCAGAGAGCAGGTGGAGGAACACCTGGAAAGATGGAGGCATGCTCTGGAAAGAAGAGGAATGAAGGTCAGTCATAGTAAGACAGAATACATGTCTGTGACTGAGAGGGAGGAAAGTGGAACAGTGAGGTTACAGGGGGCTGAGGTCAAAAAGGTGCAGGAGTTTAAGTATTTGGGGTCAATAGTCCAGTGTGATGGGGAGTGTAGAAAAGAGGTGAAGAGGTGAGTGCAGGCGGGTTGGAATGGGTGGAGAAAAGTGTCAGGAGTGCTGTGTGACAGAAGAGTGTCAGCAAGAATAAAAGAAAAGGTGTACAAGACAGTAGTGAAACCAGCTATGCTGTATGGGTTAGAGACTGTAGCAGTGAGGAAAAGACAAGAGGCAGACATGGAGGTTCTCTTTAGGAGTGACCAGGATGGACAGGATTAGGAATGAGCACATCAGAGGGATAGCTCAGGTTGGCTGTTTTGGGGACAAGGTCAGAGAGGCCAGATTGAGATGGTTTGGGCATGTGCAGAGGTGGGAGAGTGGTTATATTGGTAGAAGGATGTTGGAAATGGAACTGCCAGGCAAGAGGTCAAGAGGAAGACCAAAGGGGAGATATATGGATGTGCTAAAAGAGGACCTGAAGTTAATTATGGCAAGAGTAGAGGATGCAGAGGATAGAGTTAGGTGGAAATAGATGATTTACTGTGGCATCCGGTAATGGGAACAGTCAAAAGAAGATTCTCCTTAATTTTCTCCAGCACTATAATTCAAGACATCTAATTTTCTTCATCAGTCTTTCTGATGATCCAGTTTTCAGTGATAGTGATGAAAACCAACAATTGGTTTTCATAGTTAGAAAGTGATAGTTAGAACTATGAAAACAATTAAAACATAGATCAATTTGTTATTAAATGTGATGTCTCGGTATGCTAATATATTGTCTAGATTTGTCATAGTCCTTTTCGAAAATAACAAAAGAATTCGTATTTCTTGGTTAGTCATCCTTTTGAATTTTTGAAGTTTTGAACTTTTAGCTCTGCCTATCTGCATTGGGTTGTTGACGTAATGATGGTTTGCTTTTTAATACCGAATTCTCAGTTGGCTTTTACATTCTCTTCTTTCCAGCAAGATATTCTTTAAGTTTTCTTCTACTGTATTTAGCCGAAAATACGACCTTCCCCCAAAACAAGTCCTAACCCAATTTTTACGCCTGTGCCTAATATAAGCCCTACCCAAAAATAAGACCTACTCAAGCCCCACCCAAAATCTGGTTGTACGAGATGGGTTGAGGCACATGCATAAAAATCAAGCATGGGGTAGAGCTGCCCCTTGCCCGTTTACCTTAGGACTATCACAGCCAGACCTTCCATGCCCCAATACCTGTTGGTGTCACTGCTTGACTTCTTCTGTAGCCATTTACAACAACTCACGGATGGATGCCACGTGCATTGCGCCAGTGCCGCTACTTATGGCAGGATGCCGCATGGCACATCGTGCTGTTGCCACCACTTGCTGCAAAAGGCCTCATAGCTTGTCATGCTTATGCCGCCACTCAAGACAGGATGCCACTTGGCATGTCATGCTGGTGCTGTCACACACAGCAAGATGCCTCATGGCAGATTGTGCCAGTGCAACCACTTGCAGCAGGAGGCTGCATGGCTCATCATGCTGCTGCACCACTTGTGCAAACACATACACAATGTACCATGCAGCCTCCTGTCACAAGCACCAGCACAACGCGCCATGCAGCCTCCTGTTATGAACAGTGGCTGCATACAGCATCTGGCTGCAAGTAGCTGCACAACTCGGGAAGCAGCAGGACAGGTGTTGGGCCATAGAATGCCTAGCTACAGTGATCCTCAGATAAGCAAGGTAAGACCTGGTGTTTATTTTGGGGCCCAAAAGAAAATTAGACCAAGTCTTATTTTCAGGAAAATATGGTATTAAAATAAAATCAACAGCATTTTTGTGTTGTTTCTCTCAACACTTTTAGTTCCATTTGCTATTTCTTCTATTCTCGCATTTCTCATAATATATTTATGATGTATAATCTACATGTCAATATAATTTATAATCTGCATATAACAGATAAAACATATCTTTTGACACTCCTTTCCCAGAGCCAAATTATTAAATTGCATATTCTATTCTGTTGTTTCCTAGCCATTATCAATAATTTTCCATAGATAGATGAAACGGTTCAGTATATCCATATTTTTAATGGCTATTCACAATTATCTACATAATTTATCTACACAAGCATCTTTGTATAATACTAAAGCAAAATAAACATATTTTCCATTTGCCTTTTTCATTATGTATGGGACATTAGCAGTGTGATTTTGAATGCACCAGCCTCCTCTGAGCCCAGCTTGTACATCTGACATTTCTTGGCCATGTATTATTGAAGCCTGGATTGCAAAATCCCAAGCATTATCTTACTAAATGAGACAAGTGCAATTATTTAGTCCTTTAAACGTTCTTTGGTGTTCACTTTTTCGGTATTGATATACCAAAACCATTTCTTAGTCCATTGGCTACTGTTGTGCTTTATCTCCATGTAATCTACAACCATTTTAACTGTATAAACTTGATGAGATTTAAGCTATTTCCAGTTCATGATCAAAACTTCATATATTTTATGTTTACAGATGATTTTGTAGTTCTTCTGTATACCGTAACTTCTTTAATTTTTTTGTCCGGTGGAACTTTGTTTTTTTGTCCTCTATCATGTCTACCTATGTATTAAAGATTCCCTTGATTTCTGTAATTTTCTTAAACAAATATATTCCCACCTGAATTTTGTTCCTGTACATTGCTGATTTAGCTTGATTTCGTCTTGCTCGTCTCAGTAAGTGTTGGAAAATTTTTCCTTAAATCTTTGTTGCCTTTTACTTTCCACTTCAGTTGATTCTGATATATCAGCAGTAACCATTTTACCTTCTTTTAATTTTTGTATTTTGGAATATTTTTGTTTGCTTTGTCTTTAACTGTAAAGCAGATTTCAGTATTGAATTCTTATTTATTAAATGTGTCTGCTGTCCATATTGTTTCGAAATGACTCTATGGGCTCTGTTTATCAAGTCTAGTCCATTAAATCTGTTCTTTATCTTCACTGCACACACATATAAAATATAAATGATACCATATATTTGTTAGCTTTATGATTTTGTTTGCCTTTTTTAGTTTAATTGGAATCTTGCAAGTCATTCACGATCAGTATTTTTGGATGGTTCGCTGTACTAATGGTATTCATATGGAGTAGGATGTCAAATCTTCCTCCAATGAATAATTTTGATCCCCTTCTTCATTTATTATGCCATACTTCTGAGACTAAAGTTTACCAATGATATAACTTCTAACATTATTGGGTTCATAAATCTCTTCACCACATAAGGATGTTGCATAAAGGGGTTATTATTTTGTAGTGATTAAATATAGGCCCTTAATGTCTAAACTGACATTTTTGAGTTTTGAGAGGATATTTTTGTTAAATGGAAAGCTTGTGTTGGGTAAAGATAAGGGATCAATATCTTATAGACACATTAGACAATCTTGCTTATATATCAAAGTTTGAATGAAACAAAACACAAACACACTAATATAATAGATGCCTGCTGACAAAACAGCTGTTCTGCTCCAGCTGAAGCTTCTCAACTGTAATCAAGATTACCACCAAATTAATGTTGAGGTCAAACTGCTAATGCATGTCGAACTCCCAAATATGTAGAAAGAAGATTGAAAGGCCAGTGTAAAAAATGAATCCACATAGCTTATACACAAAAGAATGTGCATTTTTTTTAGCTTGAATCAGATGTTTGGTGTATATTAGAGATTAGCAAGTCTGTCTCATTGGATAGTAAACAGTTGGAAAACCAGAGTCTACTTAGCCTGTATTGATGAAGTCTCTGAAAAACAAATTGGCAGCTACATTTATTGCAAGCTCAACATAATCTCCTGTAATCAAATATCAAGATGCTTAGAATAGCAGTGAAATACAAAACAAACTGACTTATTTCAAGCGCTACCTTTCATGTTTAAGCTCGGAAGCTGTTATGCCATTTTATCAAGTACCGGGTAAAAACACGATAAGGTTCTTTTTTCACCTTGCTATTTACACTAATCATGTGACAGGAAAAGATAACACCTAAAGTTTTTTTCTTCTTTCTGTATTGCTATTATGGAAAGTTAAATATATTCAAAGAGTGTTGTTTCAAAGTACATTATTTTACTTTTAAGTATATCCTGCAATCTAATCATTTTTCTTTTTACTTCCTAGAACATTTTCAGTAGTGTTAAGCAAATATATATAGGTGAAACAATCTTGTCCATTTTTTAAAAACTTACAATGCAACTAATTATTATGCTCATATAAGCACTAGAGTAACTAGATAGTGTGTAAGAAGTATACAGTCTCAAAGATTGTATGGTTTGGTTACAGTCTTCAGTTCAGAAAGATAAGGGGAAAGAGTTCCTAATTTGAGAATGACAATTATCATGCTTACAAATGAGTTATTATATTACATCAAGATGATATTTCAATGATAGTAATGGTTTCAATGGAAAATCAAGAACAGAAATGTATGTAACTAGAAAATCACTGCACATTTATGTCTAGATCAAAATTCTTTACTCTTACAAGTTCAAAGAAGAAAGGATCATAAAAATGAACATGTAGAAAATGATAGCTAATATATTTTGTACAGTATTTTAACTGTACAAAATTTTAACTTGTACAGTATTTTAACCCCAATCAACATCTAAAAAGCAACATACAACAGGCGCCATATAAGTGCCACACACAGAATAGCCCAAAGCACACAGACTGCTCGAGAGAAGTTTCCTAAAGATGGACTCCAGCATGAGTCCGAAAGCTCGGAAGATTAAACCTTTGGTCCCAGTGACTGACCCAGATTGGATCCTGCAATAAGTCTATAGCAATGTATGGAAATTCCTATTCAGGACAATTGATGTTCTACAAAAGACTCCTGGCTCAAAAATGTCAATTGGGACTCCTCTATCTCCCTGAAGCTGTGTCTTCTGCAGCAAATAGCTATTTAAAACTCTACCGTTCTATGCTTCTTTTCCTGCACCTTGAAGTTTTTTGTCAGTGAAAAAATACATTCAATTAGCAAAGTCAGCTTCAAGAGAGCAACACCTGCAAAATGCTTCAAGTCCTCAAACAGCTGCTCTTTGAAAACCACTTAACATAAGTTGGTGGCTTTAACTAAGAAGACATTCTAGTTTCTACTTACTGAGTTCATCCAATCAGATAGGGGAAAGGTTGGACCATAAGGCAAACCTCTGGTGGGATCTAATTCGCCATACTTATTGAGTATGTCAACTGTTAGGAAGAAATTAAACCCAAATAGATATTTTCAATCTGTTTTGGATGCAACACATTCACGTTATCTAAAAACATTTGTGAATATTTCCATATAAAAACATTATATAAGATCTTAAGATCTACAACATTTTCACAGGTCCATCTGTGACGAAACAAAGCATACACATCCATAATAGATTACATTAAGAAGCACTGTGATCATCATCAAGCAAACAAACCTACAGAATCTGTGACGTATTCATTCAAATATAACTTATCCCTCTAGCCAGTGGTGTCAAATTCAAGGCCCGTGGGCCGGATCCAGCCCTTGGGGTGCTTAGATCTGGCCTGCAGGGCCACCCTGGAAACAGCGAAGGACCGGCCTGCAGTACCTCTGCCAACAAAAATGGAGCCAAAAACTCCATTTCCTTTGGCAGAGGGTTGCAGGAAGCCGTCACAGCTGAAAACGGACCTTGCGAGTGCAGTGGGCCGCTCTCCCTAGCTCCGTTTTTGCTGGCAGAGGGTTGCAGGAGGCCATTGCAGCCAAACAAAGAGCTTGGGCCACCACAGGCTCGCCTGACAGGAGTGATGTCCAGCTGGCCATGCCCAGCCTCCAGATATGCTTTCTTTCTATTAAACAAGTTAGCTTGCAAGTTATACTATAATTAACTTTATGAAGACATCCAACTTGAAAGGAAGATACATTACAATTCACATCTTGATTCATGTGTATTCATAATTACAAATTTCAATATCAATTTTTTTTGATATTTTTATAATTCATATAATTATAAAACAGAAAAATATAGAAAATTCACAAGGATGTACACAAAGCAAACACACACACACACACACAAGTTCTAGGCCTTATTTTAGGCATGACAGCCATCTGGATGACTTTGGATCAGTTCTCATCTCTCTCTTAGCCCAACACATTTTAGAGATTTGTGGTTATAGGAAAATAGGCAGGAAAATTAGATAGGTTTGCTATCTTGAACTACATAGAAAAATGTGGGATAAAATATAATAGTCAGGTGGGAAGGGACTTTCAGGCCCTGTTGACTCCTGGCAAGGCTTTGGACAATTCCCTGTAGTTTTCTTGAAAAGATGTCCTCTTTGCCCTTGCTTTCTTCCCAAGACTGACAAAGAGGCCCAAAGCCACTCAGTTGGCTTTGCACCTAAGGCAGGGCTAGAACTCTTAGTTCCTGGTTTCTAGCCCAAAGCCTTAACCATTGCACCAGATTGGCTTTTTGGCTTGTACACAGCCAGAAACAAAAGAGAATCATGTTTCCGCAGGCCCAGGAGAGAATTTCAAAAAATAAAAGCTTAGGAGACAAGTTTCGGTTGCTGAAATCACTCTGGCAGCTCTGAGACTCATCCCTTTTTTCTCAGTGAAATACTGTATTGACTGAATTCAACTGCTTTACAGCATTATAATAGAGAAGAGAGGCTAGTTCTCTCTTTAATTGGGCCATTCTGTGCTAGACTACTCGGTGGCCTGAACCAGCCAACTAATTCTTATGCCCTTATTATTAGCTCAGAATATGCAGAACAAAGGAAGCCAAAATTACTGGGAATGAGTTGCGTTTGTAGAAAGCCTTCGCAACCACCACTGCTTCCCAAGATACAATCCAGATTGCAATCGCAGGCACCTTGCGATGCCAACCGGCAGGAAGCGCACGGCAGCCTTGGGCAATCCGAAGCCCTCCCAAACAGCAACTCCCAGATAAGGAACCTGCGGGGATGACAGGCAACCCGTCAAACGGAAGGAGGGACACGAGGCCAGTCCGGGAGGGAGGGGTAGGTGGCGTTTGGAGGCAGAGTCCCTCGTCTCGCGCTTGGCAGCCCGTGGCGCTCTCGCGATGTTTCCCCGCCGCGGCTGCTGTTGCCGCCTCAGCACCTTCGTTCGACCTGTCACTCCGCGGACCCGGCTCTATGGCGGCGCTGCGAAGTCTCTTGGGCTGGCGCCGTTGTCGTCTCCCCCCGGAGGCGGCCCCCCGCCGGCCACTGTGGGGCTTGAAGGCCGCCGGCTCCGGCCGCGAGGGGACCCCGAGTGGGCTGAGCATCGCGGTCGCGGGGGCTGCTGGCGGGGCGCTCGCTTGGCTCGCCTGCTATCACTACTACGACCGCCGCCCGCTCCCGTCGCCCCCCGCGCTGGGGTTCGGCAGCCGGAGGGAGCGAGGAGAAGCCAGAGCCCCGAGCCAAGGCCGCGGACTGCAGCCCATTCCTGTAGCGGCTGCTGCCAAGGAGATGATGGTAGGTGTCGAGGGACGGCCGGTGGGGGCGGGTGGGGAGGCGACGTAGAGCGCCTTGGCCCGCCTCTTCTCCCTTCCCGCTACAGAGGATGGATGGACAGATGCTCCAAGGATGCTGTCAGGAAGCCGGAGCAGAGATCGCCCGTCTAGCCTTCCTTCCCTTCCATTCTCTCCAGCAGTCCTGGATGGGGGACTGTTCAAGAGGGACGCTCTCAGTTCTCTTAAAGTCCCCTGGAGAAGAACAGGAGTTGGGCACCCTCGATGAAATCAAATACAAGTCAGCATCTGGAGACCATGCCGCAGGGGCTGGGTTTTTTTATGTGATGTTTCTTCATTAGTGTCAGAAGCATCTTCAGATTAAAGAGGTGCAGCCTTCAGTGTTGAGCAAGTAAAATTAGATATAAGATAGATCAATAGATCATAAAATTATAGCATACAAAAAGTATGTAAAATAAACAGGAATAAAACTAAATGGCATTTAATGATGATGATGTTATCCGTTTGGTCCTGTCCGATAGGAGCCAGGTCTCTCCATAACTTCCTGATGTTGCACTACTTTGAGTTTTTCTGTGCTCTGGCTGGTGTCAGTTTTTATGGTGTCCAGCCACTGTATGGGCTGGTTTCCTTTTACAACATTTAATGTTCTTTGGGGCAAATACTTTCTGGGTTTAGTAATTGCTGGGCTCACTGTTTACAGTAGCATTTTTGTTCTGTTTTTGCTCAGCAGTTATTCAAAATTAAAAACATAAAGAGAAGGAGTAGCCGTAAGAGGCTGAAACAATAATTCTGGCAACTTCCAGTAGAATGACAAGGGGTTAGAGTTGGAATTATAGAGTGTCAAGAATGAAGGACTGTGTACATTATAAATACAATGATTGAAGTGAATGGGCTAAGACTGGTTCATGGATGTTTTCTGGATATGCTTCTGAAATAAAACTTGATAGATCATTATTTTTTCGCCCTAGATTATGGGAAACTATAATATTGGCCTACATAGCAAAATATGTATAACCACAACCATGCATAAATGGACACAGAAACATTCTATATTTTGATCCTCCTAATACTATAACGTGGACATTTTCTGCAAATGAAATTGGAAGTTTAAAATATGTTGATGACAGGCAGAAAGCATGATGCTATCATGACCTGACCACTACAGTTTTCTGATGTGAAACTACTTTCCATTCATCTTGTTGGTGCTCATTTTTTCCACATGAGCCTTAAATTACTAAAATTGTGGGATTTAGTTGTTTACATAGTTACAGAAAAGGGTGAAGGTACTCTTAATGCTTCATTTTTCTCCATATACAATCACTATATTAAGAATGCCTAATATTGGCATATAGCTTGTAGCATACCATACTTGCTGTCTGTATTAGCACATTCTGATCCTATAATCAGAAGTTGTTGAACGTTACAAGTAGTCCTTGATTTACAACCATTCATTTAGTGCTGCTCAAAGTTACAATCATGGAAGAAAGTGACTTACAGCCATTACTCACACTTACAACTATTGCAGCATCCCCACAGTCATGTGATTAAAATTTGAGCATGTATTTACAACAATTGCAGTATTCCAGGGTTCTGTGATCATCATTTGTGACCTTCCCAGCTGGCTTCTAACATGCAAAGTCAATGGGGAAAACTGGATATGCTTAACAACAATATGATTTACTTTATTGCAGTAACTCACCTAATAACCGTGGTAAAAATAAGCTGTAAAATTGGGCAGAACTCAGTTAACAACCACTTTACTTAGCAATAGAAATTCTGGTCCCAATTGTGGTCCTAGGTTACATACATTAGTCATAATGTACTAAGTCAAATGTTGAAATGTGCCCAGTTCCCTCATCTACTAAAAGAAATTGTAATTGTTTATGCATTATTACAAGATCTTATAAAATCTTTGACTGAACATGCAGTGATACCTTATTATGATTATTATTATTTTAGGCTTTCATTTAAGTCTACAAGGTCACTTTTCCAGACTCAAGTTGGTCTTTATTAAAACTCCCTGGCTCTAACCACATACTCCTATGACAAAAGATTAGAAATTAGTTATTTAAAAATAAAGGTGTTATACTGGCTGTCAGATTATTTAGAGCTGCTGAGTATCCTAAAGCAATGTAATAAAATAATAAAAATGTATAAGAACTATGATTTATGTTCTTTGATCTGTACTTCTTCAATTGGATTAGACTGTGCCTCTGTGGAAGCCCACATAAGAATTTCCCACTTGAATTATTGACTAAAAGTATGAAAGTGGGTTCATTAGTTCAGAAAGTCTTTACCTGTAAGTTTACTTCATCCTAGAAAAAACAGTTTATCCTAAGATTTGAATTGATGGAGCCTCTCTGCTTAATACCTGCTAATACTTGAATCAGAGGAAATACAAGTCAAATAGTCTTGATTTGTATTTGTAGAATGACAGATACAATATTCAAACCCTTATTATGAGATCTCTTCAGCAGACCTTTTTCAATACTAGGAAAGCATTTAAATTAGAAAGACTTAAGATATTATTCTGAGTATGTTGGTATGCCACAGCTTGTTCTTGAATGAGTGCATCTATGTAGTCAACTTGGCTTCAGCTGCCCTGAAATGGAAGTCTGGACTGAATGGAGATTATATACTTTTTATTAGCAGTTTATTATGTTGAAATCTCTGTAAGATATTGGATTTGAAAATCAAATCTAGGTCAGTCACCAGGACCAGAGGTTTAATCTTCTGAGCTTTCGGACTCGTACTGGAGCCCATCAGCACTCCTATTGGCTGACAAGGGGTCTGTTTTCCAGGCTTCAGTCATTTCCCTGGCTATTTTTGTCCCTTCTCAACCAACAACCTTAGGAGCTGCAAAATTGAATGTATGTTCTTGTTCAAGAACAAATCAATGCTGATTTACCACTAGTTTATCAAGTACTTAGGAGCCAACACAGTACAAGGAAACAGCCAGTGACTTTATAGCTAGCTATCAACATCTCAATCAGCAACTAAAAAGCACCACACAACCAGGTATTGCATAAATAATACACAAAGAACAGCCCAAAGTACACATATTGCTAGACAGAAATTTCCTGAGATAGGATCCAGCACAACTCCAAAAGTTCAGAAGATTAAACCTCTGGTCCTGGTGACCAACCCAGATTGGATCCTACAGCATTATCCTGGGACACATACATTTTCCTTCATTCATATTGGGTTTGAATTATATTTCTGCTTGAATAGTCTACTTAATTACATCTTAGATAAAAAGTCAGCAACATTAAATGTTTGTCATCAATTTCTGTTCTGCTAACTTAAGTCTGCTTCTTATGTTACTAATTTGTATATATTACAGTCTTTTTACTTTTGAACATCAATAAAATAAAATATTTTTCTGCACTGGAAAATAAAAAAGAGTTTTGAAAGCTATATGGATGATCTTTATTAGGTATAAATTATTATATTAATAGATATTAATAAATTTTGGGAGCCTTTGGGTTCCTTGAGATTGCAGTATTGAATTTAGCAATAAAATGTTCAATTTCTAAGTGATACAATTTTTACTTTTTTCTTGCAATTTAAAAGTCAGAATGAATTGTTTATTTTTGTGAGATGTAGTGTCACACTTTCATCTTTAAATGATTCATCAATTCACCAAAACAGGCCAAAAATGCAGGGCACATCACTTCCTATCATCAGGATACCACTTGTAGCCTAATAGTAGCATAGGAACAAATTTGTAAAAACAGCTTATTAGCTCTAAAGTTTGATGATAAAGCAGCAGAAATGCGACAAGAATGGCAAACATGTGATCTTTAAATGTTCTTAAATTCCAGCTGCCAACATTTCTTTCCATTGGCTACCTCAGCTTCAGCTAAAAGGAATTGTGATTCATCACATTTGAAAGGCTACATTTCCTCTTTCTCTAGTCTATGTTTCCATCAAATATTTTGAAAGCTGCCCAGAATTGTTGGAAGATTATGTCATATAAATGCCATAAATGTATTTGTTTAAATCAACCTGATTTTTTCTGATTTTTCCATATATTTTATATAAGGCATTTTGCTTGATACAGTTCTTTAAAAATTGAGTATATGTCATGAAATTCATTTTTGTAACTGTAAAAATGGGTCTTTGAGTGCAAAAGTCCCATCATTACAATATGAATATGAAGCCAACATATTGCACATCATAATCATGGGTACTTATGGGACCGCCTGTTGCCACCATCAGCCTCCAGCTGACCAGTGCGTTCCCACAGGGTTGGCCTCGGGGTTCCATCGTCGGGACGATGTCGCCTGACAACCCCGAGGGTATGGGCCTTCTCTGTGGTGGCGCCCTCCCTGTGGAATGAACTCCCCCCCCCCCAGAGATTCGTACTATTACGGATCTCCAGGGTTTCTGACGTGCCCTGAAAACCCATTTAGTTCAATGAGCCAGCCTGGCCTGATACCTGAGGGTTTAATTAATTTTAAATCAAATTTTAAATTTTATATTTAATCTGTTTTAAATTGTGTGTTTTGTTTTTAATTAATTCTTAAACCAAATTTAAAATGTTGTTTTAAATTATTAGCCTTCATTTAAACTGACTTCATTTAACTGACTTTTAATTGTATTTTGTATTTTGTATCCTGTTTTTTATCGGCTGTTCATCGCCCCGAGTCCTTAGGGAGAGGGGGCGGTATATTAATTTGATTACTAATAATAATAATGAAACAATTTACTTTCTGCCTGTTATTGGTTATATTTCTGCTGATAGTATTAATGTTTGAAATTAGTTTTGCATGTTACACATTTTTTACTATATCTCACTCAGAGGTTCATTCCAGTCCCATTAGAGCTGTAGTCAGACCAGTTAGGGTATGTAATTATTTACTCCTTGTCTTGTTAGTCAAGTCCCATGATGATATTAAATTTCAAGTGAAGAAGGTGGTCATCTATTTCTAACCTTGTCATGTGAATCTCTGATGGTTTGTCATTGTTGTGAATAAATAATTTCTGTCCTTTTTATTAAAATTGTGAAAAACCACAAATAAGATCATGGAGAACAAATGTGGCCATTAGCAAAACATAAGCCCAGGAAAGGAAGAGAATGTAGATAGAAATTTAAATTGAGCAGCCTTAACTGTTGCTGGTATAAGACAGAAGAAGGGAAAATATTGCCATGCCTTCAAGCATGGTGTTACCCCTTGAAAGGTACCCCTTGTAGTTAGGTCAGATCAAGAAGCAGACTCATAGGAAATAGTGGAACTTTATTTATATAGGTTCTGCTAACAGACTTTTGAAAGCCTGACAGTGTTTTTCCTCCATCCTTGTATCAGAGAGAATCAAGATAGGATCATTCTCTTTCTAATATTTTTCCTGGCCTTAATTCATGTTGTGTTGGAAACATTTTTATTTTGAGCTTTCAAATGGCTAATGCTTTTTCATGTTTTTCCCATTCTAAATTGTAGACTGAAATTCAGATTTTTGTAACTTTAAATACTGTCACATTTCATAAATTTTAGGCCTAAACACAGATTGATTCTTTTGAATTTATTTATTAAATTTATATAGCTGCCTATCTCTCATATATGACTCTGAACGGCTTTTAACAATTAAAAATGATGAGAACAATAAAAGTATAAATAGAAACAACAAACATACAACTATATTAAAACCACTATTAAAAACCAGTTCAGCCTAAAGATAACCATAGTTAGCAGGAATACATCCCATTCAGTAAAGCCATTGGAAAAGCTCACCATTACCTCTATCCCTCATTACTTCTATCCCTTAAAGCACAGTGATCCAGTTAGGTCACCTCTCTAAAGGCCAGAAGATAGGCGCCAATCTAAGTTCCAAGGAATGATGTTCCAATAGACAGACACCATGGCAGAAATGGCTGTTGGATCCTGTCAACTATGGAATGTCAACTGACATGCTTCTCCTGCCAGATCTGATGGGACAGGTAGATGTAACTGGGAAGAGGTGGTTCCTTAGTTTCAGTCAGGAGACTTAGGCTGTTTTATAGAAGTATTTTAATCATGTCTTAATTTTTCATTTATTAGTTTCTTACGCTAGAGTTAAGAATTTATAGTTGCTTATAAATCACTTATAGACACATTATCTTCTGCATAGAAATTCATGGTGTTTTGATCTCATCCTTCCTTGTGTTTTGTAATGTGTGTTTTGTTCAAACTTTAATTGCTTTTTTCCTGACACCTGGCCATAATTTTTGCACACAGTTAGATAAATACTATTTTTAAAACAAATATTTTAAGAATTTGTCAACTTTACATTTGCTGGATAGATTGCTTTTAAAGTTTTTTAAAAACTGTCTATTTGGAAAGAAGTATCAAAGTTGGATTTGGGTTAATTTACATCCAAGACAACTGTGTCAGTAGAATCAGAAGTGTTTTTATTTTATAAACATTAATATGAACATCTAAGCTATAAGAGGTAATATGCACTTCATATTACTTTATGATTCTATAAATAATAAATATTTTCCAAAATGTACATTTTTTTATATATATATATATATAATCCTCCCGTCTGGATTACGCCAACGCTCTCTACATGGGGCTCCCCTTGAAGAGCGTCCGGAGGCTGCAGTTGGTTCAG
>JAEANM010013555.1:0-14355 GCA_017656035.1 Myanophis thanlyinensis | reverse complement strand
CGTAAAATTTAACTATGTACACAAAGGGGTAGCAACGACTAGATCGGACGTTGAAATAATGTAGAAGGCAGGAAACACAGAAAAAGCCAAAAAGAAAATTTTTTTAAGTGGCGCGGAGTTTGTGCGCCCTTTCTAAATTGGGAAGACAAGATGGCGCCCGTTCGCGCTCCTTCCGACTAGGGCAATAAGAAAAAAATTGCGCAGCTCCACGTGGCTTAAAAAGAAGTAAAGAAGTCAACTCGGGCACTGAAAACTGAAGGAAAACTTCACCACAACAATCAAATAGAAGGAAGGAGGAGGTGAGACCGTGATGATCGGCACCGGCTGCAATAAGAACTGCAGCCTCCGATAAGCCAGCAGCAGCAGCGAGAAAGGCAGAGGCGGTAAGTTTAGAGGCCGAAAAGGCCGAAAAAACAGCGTTTTAGAAAGGAATAAGGCATTCACACGGAAAAAAACGCTGCGGGCTAGCTGCCGAAAATAAAGTAAATTGTTTAGCCTTCACGAGTGTGAAAATGGCTGCCGGCTGGAAAAGGCTGCTCCGCTCTATGGGCGGCTGGGGGGGAAGGGGGAGGGCCAAGAGGCCGCTCCCGCAGCCAAAGTAAATCGCCTCCCTTGCGAATATAATTAAATCTTACAGCCCGTGCTACTGAGAAATACCTTGGAACTGAGAGGAAAAGAGACTCTAAATTGACTGGTGACTCTGGCAAACCGTGATCAGCGAGCTGAGTCGATGAAAACACACTGGAGTAATCCAGGAAGGGCGATAGTTTTTATATTTACATCGACTCATCACGTGATCGCTGCTGACGAATCCCAGTCAATTTGGAGTCTATGCTTCCTCCCACAATGGAGAAGAATGGGTTTTGTTTGTAATTTTTCTCATTGTAAGAGTACATTTTGATTTTTCCGGCCTGACTGATGGCCTGTGTTATTTCATCTGATGATCCCAAAAGAAGCTTTGGAACTTTGGACTCTACAGGATATGTTGATTCTGTGATTGTAACCTTGTCACTGAATGTTGTTATTATTGTTGTGATTGTGAACTGGTAACATGCTGGGAAATAATTGGACACTGTGATTGTGGAAATATGCAAAAAAATTCCCATATAAACTCTATATCCTATATTTCCTACATCGGAGAATTGGGGCATTGAATCAGATCAACCTGACTTGAACACAGTATTCCTAGGAGATAGTGATATCATAATCCCTTGAAGATACAGAATGGACTGATTTAATGCAATGGTTAAATATTTGGGAATAATTCTGTTATGGGTAGGAATAATAGGAGGAAAATATAATGCAATGATTAATCTGAAAAACCATATATTACAAGCAAGGATCTTTGTTTAATGTAACCTTTTAGTCTGGAATTAACCTGACACAACCTAGTAACTCATTTGAAAATATAACTGAGTGGGTTATGGACGGATGTGGGTAATGAAATTTTTAACTGACATGCTACAGATGGCTTATATTGGAAATGTGAACAGTTTGCTTATGTGCAATTTCCTAGCCATTGGTATGGAGCATGTGTATTTTTTTCTTTTTGGAGCATTTCCAACACTATTAACAACTGATTTTTATTGGTGTCTATTGAAAATTGAGATACCGAAAATGTTGTGAACTACTGAGTTTATGAATTACCATTTAAAACATTAAAAGACTTAATAGGGGTTAACCGTTAACAAGTATATTATACGAAGACATGATATTGATGTTTATATATATTTTTTGGAAAAAGTGATAAAGAAGCATAGAGAGAGAATAGTATTGTTTAAAGACAATGAGGTGAATATAGAAGAATTTCAATAATCGGGAAAAATAAAGGAATAAGTATAAATTGGGAAATAGTACAATATATATTGATACGTAAAAGAATATATTATATATGAACATATAAAGGCTAGAAATTGGAAGATAACAACTCTGTATAGGTAACTGTATTATTATTGTTAGCATTGTGTAAAAAATATATTAACCCAGTCATTACACTGTCCACAAAATTGTTGGTTGCTAGAGGAAAACTACAATAAAACACATTATTATTATTATTATTATTATTAAAAAGGCTACCTTCCTTAATCCTTACCTACTTCTCTTTCCTTGCTGACATGAAGAGGAGACAGGCAGCCTTTACTTTCAATTTGAAATTACCTGCAACTTCCTTTCTGTTAGTACTTATTATAGCAGGCATGTGCAACCTTTTGGCTCCCTGGGCCGCAGATTGAACACCTGCATTACAGCATTAAGATGTACTTTATTGTGAAAGCATAAAGGGGGCATGTGCGCCTCTATTTTTTCCTACAAATCTGTACATTTATTCCTATAAATTTCTTGAGAAAACGGTACTGTCAGCCATAATTCTGACAGAAGAACAGCAGACAAAACTCTGTATTATTACTTCATCCATGTTATTTTTTTAAAAAATACAAGCGCTTTCTTGTTTATACATAGAAGAATCACAAATCAATAATTTAAACCAAGCCTTGGATATATATTTCAAAATCATTAAACCACTGTTTAGCATAAACAACTTTAAAACTTGTATTTAATCAAGCAAAATTGTTCATGTTGCTACTTCTGTATGGGACCTATTGAAAGCACCTTCTTTTCTAGACAGATATACAACTATTTGTTGAGATCTCTTTTTGAAAAAGACAAAGATCAACTAGAGTACCTATTACTATTCCTGTGCTATGTATGGATTTTCTGCATTTAGTTTTTATCAGAGAGTGCTTCTTGAAGTAAGCTGATGGGAGAAGGTGGTTGAGTAAAATGATTCTTAAAAGGGAGGCATGTTAGAAGTATGTAAGAAATATAAAGTGATAAGAACCCTCTCAGGACACAGAACGATTTAGTACAGAGGTGTCAAACTCAAGGCCCATGGGCCCTCAGGGTGCTTAGATCTAGCCTGCAGTGCCATCCGGAAACAAAGAAGGAATGGCCTGCAGTGCCTCTGCCAGTGAAAATGGAACTCAGGAGGGCCACAAGTGCCGTTTTTGCTGGCAGAGGTTGCAGGAGGCTGTCATAACCGAAAATGGAGCTCGGGAGCCTGTTTTTGCTGGCAGGGTGCTTGAGCCACCATAGGCGCTCCCGACATGAGTGACGTCAAGCTGGCCATGCCCACCCCAGCCCCTCAAGGTCAAACACAACCCTGATGCGCCCCTCAATGAAATAGAGTTTGACACCCCTGGTTTAGTATCTTGTTTTGCTCTGGACCATGGAAGCCTTTGGGTGTTTGTAGTAACCGTCTTTTTGCAATTGGAAAACATAAAAAAAAATTCTTAAGTTTTATTTTCAGGATCCGTAGTTGAGTGGAACTATGTAAAACTTTAACATAAGTGACCGAGTATAAGTAGTTTTCGACTTACAACAGTGTGTTTAGTGACCATTCAAAGTTACAATTCACTGTAATATCACAAGTCACTCTTGTTTAGGCAAAGAACCTATTGTACCAACCAAATACACTATTTCATTCAATCTTTTTTTTTAAAAAAATTGTGGACTTGCAAAAAGCAAGGATTCCAAAATCCAGGTTTATTAACTCAGAACAAGGAAGATAAAGCCAGCTGTGATTTTAGATACCAATGAGAGGATGATCTAACTTTCCCCATACCGTTTTGTTTAAAATCTACAGTATATCTCAAATGACCAGAAAATCAATATATTATTTTAAGAAAGTAGAAACAATTGTGCCCATAGGCACTGAAAAAAGTGCCTTACAACCATTGCATTCCCATGATCACGTGATTAAAATTCAGATGCTTGACAACTGGTTCCTATTTATGACCGTTGCTGTGTCCCAGTGTCATATAATTACCTTTTGCGACCTCCTGACACACAAACTCAATGGGGAAGCCAGATTCACTTAACAACAGAGTTACTAACTTATCTACTGCAATGATTCACTTAATAATTGAGGCAAGAGAAGTTGTAAATGTAAAATGAAGCAAAACTCACTTAACAAATGTCTTACTTAACAATGTAATTTTTGGGCTCAATTGTGGTCGTAAGCTGAGGACTACCTGTATGCACTGATGTTGGTGCCTTGTTAGGAAAATACAAAATAAAAAGTAGTCTTTGGCAAATGATCACAGAAGATGGTTATCAATTATTATTAATTTTTCTCAAGAGGATGATGGAAGGATTTGGTCTTCTGGATAAATTAATTAAAAATTGCCAATGGATCAATGTATGAATTTGCTGGTGTTTATTTCCTTACTTAAGTGAAATGATTATTGTTCTTCAGTTATAACACTGCTTTAATCTTCTAGTGTCTTGCTTAAAATAACACAATCAGCAAAGAAAATATTCATCATTATTTGTCCTGAAATAAGGCTGAAAAACAGTTACTTGGCAATGATGTCTCAACAAGCCTCATGCCAATGTCTCAACTGGTATCAATGTCTCAGCCAACTTAACATAGCCTTGCCAGGTTGGGATCAAAATAATAATTTGCAACAATTCAAGCATACAAACAGATGACTCAGAACTTTCATAACAAGAAACAGAGAATGCTGAGTTACCTGCAATAATAACAAAAGCAACTGTCCTGCCCCTGCCAGTGACATTGGGTACAGCATAAAAATTTTCTGGTCTGACATTCAGGTTGCTGGTTTGAACAATGAAAACTAAATATGAATTAAACTTATTAAAATAAATTAATCGGGTGAATCATCTTGCACTACCAAGGTTCTGTGGTGCAAACGTTTCTCAAATCCTGATGAGTACCTAGCAGTTTTAACATAGAAGTTTTAACATAGCCCCTTTGTTTGAAGAGTTCTTTGCAAGGGCATTTAAAGCAGGTATTCAATTCAATTTCCTACCTTAGCATTCCATAAATCCAAATGTTGTGCAGATCTGCTGGACGATGTACTGTGACCATTTTAATTGCAAAGCAAAAGGAAAGTGAACTAGTTAGAATCACCTTCCATGGAATAGTTATCATAGTCTCCAGTTACCTGCCCTTGCTTCTCTTGAGGAAAGACTATCGATCTCACATTCAAGATCTCCAGGCCAGAACAGACTTACTGTTCTCCTTACTTAACAGATAGAGCTGACTAAATCTGTAACGGTGAAATCAGATGATGCGCCTTTCACAATTAAGACAGCTTTTGAAGAAAATGTACGGTTAGCCATATATGTATCATGGCTACCTACATAAAGTCTTCTATTAACTTTAATGCTTTACTGGGCTTACACATTCTGTAAAAGCTTCAGTAGTTTTTCTTGTCTTGGTTTTGTGCCCTGTGTCCGATTTATTTGCATTGCTTTTCTATTCAAGTCCAACTGACCTATTCCAACAGAATCTGATATTTCCATCTCTGACTAGCATTTTCAGTAAGCCTCATATAACAACAGAATATTCAACCATCAGGTTAATTAGGAAAATCAGAAGCAGATAATGCTTAACAGTCCTCATAATGAATATTCTTAGAAATTATGCATTTTGGGAGTTTAGATTAGCGAGGTTTAATATTGCTATGTTTTTTTAAAAAAAGATTTAGTTTAAAGTGAGGGCAACAACAACAAAAAAAGCCATCCAATTTTAAATGACCCTGCAATATAAAAGTCTTTTTAATTAAAAATTATTTTATACACATATTTTATGCAATCCTTTCAAAAATGCAAGCTGACAAAATCAACCAATTTGTATAGAAGAACTAAATAAGAGGCAGCCATTTTTAAAAGTCTTTCTATATACAGCTATTTAGGAAGGGAAAACACCTTTCTTTTGTCCCAACAAAAGAATCACATCTGTAAAAGGCTCTTCACTTTATCTTGAGACTACAGTCCTGTGGTATTTAATTACCCTGTCAAGAGCACTAAATGGTTTGGCACCAAGCCCTTTCACTCAATCTCTGCTGATTGATAGCATCAATAAAATTCACTCACTTTAATTAAACTTCCAAATAGGATCTCATTTTGCCACTTGCTAGGATCAATGTTCTATGATATGGAAAGAACAGAACACAAAGGTTGTGAAGGTGCTTCTGCCTTCACCTTCACACTTCATTTCCTTCAGATAGTCTAAAGGGGTTTTATACAATACATACATACTTTACAGTTCTCTTGACACATTTGCTAATAAAAAAAATCACCATTGAAAACTCTCATCTACCTATGATTATGTGACACACGTGAGCACACACATGCATTTATGTAAATATATACATTAAGAGTATAGTATTATTTTCTTGCAAAGCTGTCTTATCGGTCCTAGTGATGGTTCTATTTTAAGCAATTAACATTGAAAAAGGGATGCGTACATTTAAAAATTTATAATAAATAGAGAAGTCTCTTTAACAGAATGTGTAAATGTGTATTTATTTTGAAAAAAAATTGTTAATAAAATAGACTGCATGACTGAAATTCATTGTCATAATATGCTTTTTTGGGTTTTTAGGCATGTATTGTATTGTGTTTGTCAATATATTTAGTTTCTTAAAATAAAATCCAAGTTTTAGAGAATTAACTCTCAGAGACAAAGGACTCTTTAATCATTGTGTACCTCTTCCACAGTGAAAATTGTTGCAATGAGAACCCAGTGAGATTTTTGATCTTTGGATTAGAGGGAGTGGGATGAACTTTTCAAATTCTTCTTACTCACTTCATGATAATGCATTTATAACTTTTAAATACCAGGAAGTGGGAAGAAAACCTACTTAATTAATTTTATTAAAAATAACTATATTACTCTGACAGGTAACAATGTTACATAAACATTAATGGTGGCCAGTTCTAAAATGTTACATAAACACAACTTTGAAAAGAATTATCTGACCAGCCTTAGTCCTATAGAAAACTAGCATGCTTTATAGATTAAGGCAGGAATGGATATCTTACGGCTCTTAGACTAATTTTAAATGCTGCCTGTAAGAAATCAATTCAACATTTTGGCAAGAACCATTTTTTTCTTCCCTGGAACATGCTGCTTGGGAAATCAAGATGGAGAGAACAAGAACAAAAAACACTGTATCTGAAAAGAGATGTATGTACCCATTCCACCCACCACATGCCTTCACACAACCTGGCCTGAGAAAATGCAGCACAGGTGGTCCTTGACTTACAACGGTTCCTTTAGTGACTGTTCAAAATTACAACAGCACTGAAAAAGTGACTTATGACCATTTTTCACTTATCTCTGTTGTAGGAGCCTCATGGTCACATGATCAAAATTCAGATGCTGGTTAATATTTATGATGGTTGCAATGTCCCAAGGTCATGTGATCTCCTTTTGTGACTTTGTGACACACAAAATCAATGGGGAAGCCAGATTCACTCAACAACCAAGTTACTAACTTAACAACTGCAGTGATCCTCTTAACAACTGTGGTAAGAAAGGTTGTAAAATGGGAGAAAATTCATGTTTCGTATTTAGCAGCAGAAATGTTGGTCTCAGGTTATTGTTGTAAGTCAAGGATTAGTTGTAATTCCTTGGGGGGGGGGGAATGCCTTTTGATTATGGGATTTCACTAGTTGAGAAACATGTGTAAAATGTTATTTCAACAATTCTACATCACATGCTTTCTCTGTGACTGATGGTAACTTTCCTCCGAACAGGAAAGTTGACATATTCGGTGTTGAAATCCAATACAGCATGAAAGAAATTACCAGCTGTGTGATTCATGGATAGCACACAAATGCCGTTTATGAACATTTAAGATATACTTTACCTATTCACAGCATATTTTGCCTTCCCTTAATGTGTTCTTCTCATTTAATGAGGAATAAATGACTAGCCTCATTAAGGAAAAAAATTCCTGAACAAAATTCCTGAGCATTTTACTTTGTTTTCATGAGGATTAGAGTACAGTGTGGCTCCACTCACAGCCACAACTAAGCCCAAAATATCTGTTGTTAAGTGAGACATTCGTTAAGTGAATTACGCTCCATTTCACGACCTTTCTTGCCACAGTCGTTAAGTGAATCACTGCAGTTGATAAGTTAGTAATGAAGTTGATAAATTAATCTGGCTTTCCCATTGATTTTGCTTGTCAAGAGGTTGCAAAAGATGATCATATGACCCAAGGACACAACAACAGTCATTTAAGTATAAACCACTTTTCAAGCCTCTGGATTTTGATCACTTTACTCTGGGGATGCTGCAAAGGTCTTAAGCGTGAAAAATGTTCATAAATCATTTTTTTCAATGTCATCATAACTTTGAACAGCCACGAAATGAGCTGTGGTAAGGAGTACCTATACTTGCACCTGATGTTTCCCCAATATTTCACTATTCACTCTTGCCTAGGAAAAAAAATTATTCTACCAACCAAATTCATTGTTTCATTAAATCTTTTTTTTTTTTAATTGTGCAAAAAGCAAGAACTCCAAAATCCAGATTTATTTACCTCAGAAGAAGGAAAATATACCCGGCTGTGATTTTAGATACCAATCAGAGGATGATCTAACTTTCCTCATATCTCTTTCGCCTAAAAACTACAGTATATCTCAAATGACAAGAAAATCAACGTATTATTTTAGGAAAGCGGAGGACAATTGTGGCTAGAAGTCTCCCCAAGCACCCCATTTGTCACCTCCAAACCTGTCTCACTGCAACAAGCACATTTCAATGACTGTTCCAAAGACATAATCAGCCGTGCTTCCTGCAGCCCTCAGGCAAGGCAAAAAATGAATTTATTTAGAACTCTTCTGTCTATGAAAACCATGAGACAATGCACTAGGGAATTCAAAGAAGGAAAATTCAGCTGCTGAGAACATTTATCAGGGAAGTCTTAAATGTAGTGCTTTATATTTTATATTATTATCAATATTAATACAGTATCACATAACTTGATAGATACTAGGATTTTCTTTTGATATGGTTGAAAATAGATGAAAACTCCCTGTGTAAGTTCCACCAAACAAAGGCAATAAGTTGTGAACAAATTAAAATTAGTTCCCAAACTATATAGCTTCTGGAAATACATAGAACAGGTTACTCAAGCTATTTTATTCTAGCATTAATTTTATTCTCAAAGGTTTACATACTTTTATAGTTTTGGTTTGAAGTCTCAATCCGTTCAGAGTATTGATTGCTTTTTCAGCATCCTTAGGGTCAATGTAGTTCACAAATCCATATCCCAAACTCTGTCCTGCAGATTAAGAAAAGATGAGGCAGAAAAAAAAAGTTACATGAGTACATAAAGAACTCACCTTCGCATTTTGTATTAATAAAAATCATTTAAAGGTACTATATGAGAAAAAAACAACTTCAACAATTTGAGTAGCACACTCACGGAGACAGCAAAACACATTTAAAATACATTTAAAAGATAACTATGCTATAATCCTATATTTAACAATTAGTAAGTTTATTAATAAGTTGAAATATTGCTTATATTTCTATTCTTTATTCTTCCAATTCATTCAAAATCCAAAATTTGTTGAAGCAGTAGCTATCAACAAACCAAGAAAAGGACTGACAAAGACAAAAACATTAATTCACCTTCTGCCTATAACAAGGTTCTGAGGGGTCTATGACAACTCGCCACAGCCAACTCATCACGCCCAAATTGCCGCAGACAACTTGCCTCAAAGACAACTCACCATGGCCAACTTACCATGGGACAAGAGTTACACTAATATCAAAGAAATGGTGGAATAGAATGATTAAAGAAAGGCTGCAAAAGGAGGGATCAAATGAAATGTAAATGACAAAAATTAAAATATTTTTTAATTTATTTTAAATAATTAAATTGAACTTTTAAATTGTCCTGCAGTGAGGTATCCACCTGGTGACTTATGGCGATTTGTCTAGCAGTGAGTTGGCTGTGGCAAGTTGTCCCATTCCAATTCTTTATTAAGGACTAGGGGCCCTTAAAGCTATAGAAAAACAAATCAGGAATATAGCCAGTTTCTTAATTTTGTGAGTAACAAATCACAATCGATTAGAAAAGGCAGATAAAGTATTTTAATAGCAAGAGATAGCAAACCTTTTCAGGTAGTGGACAATATTATTTATTTTGTTTGCTGTGTGGTCATAGACCAAACAAAATCAGGATACAATTAAAAAAAAGCTGCTTGAAAGTAATTTGACAAAGAATAACAATCACAAAGCAATGATACTTTAAAGTCAGCATGTAGAGCAAAAACTGCTACTCTATATAGAGATCAAATCTAACATCTTTTCCAATGGCTGAAGTTGAATTGCGATCTACTGCAGAGGCACAATATCTCACTATTTTCACAAGGATCACTTAGTAGGAAAGTCATTTTTAAAATTACATGATTCCACATAATTTCATAGGGTCAAAGTAACAACTTTAAAAATGATTTAATTTAAATTTTTAATTTAAAAATCATGAATATGTTGAGTGAACTAGATTCCTCATAAAGTTTTGGTTCTTTAAAAATAAAGTAAGCATGTAATTGCGTTGATAGCTCTGCAACTGTGAACTTGCAAAGCATTCCGTGCCTTTTCCATCCTCCGAGAGAAAGTATTAGTCATATTTGTACCATGACTGAAAAACTGCAGAAATTACTGAAACAAGGCTATTTCCGTATTATGAAGTTTGATAAAACATATGGTTTTTAGATTTGCATTCTACATTTCCAACAAATGGTGGCAGACAAGAATAATGCATTTAAATATAAATCAAAGGCAGAGTAAACTAAAGCAAGCTAAGAAAAGATTCATGAAACTCAGGCAACAAGCTCAGCTGCAAACAAATTGCATTATATTTCTGCATCACCTCAGGAGGCAAAGCGCTATTCTGAGCAACACTGCATTGTCAACCTACTTAGGCCTCTCCTACAAAGGATTCATTGACTCCTAATTCAATGTTTTTAGATGTTTAGTGAGGAATATATAAACAACAACGAAATCTCAGAAAATGTCTTAAAGCCTGGGTAGAACTTAATGGGGGAAATATAGACTTTGCTAAACCAAAACCCACTGCTTGAATAAAATAGTATCTAGTAAAGTTGCTGGCTGTTATATCCTTTTTAATAATCCCCACAGTTTTCAAAATAACCTATGAAAACCTATTTACGCGTAAGAGAATGATGACACAGAATAGAATATGTTACAAAATTTCGAAACCTTTCTGATCTGGAAACCTTCAGATGTGTGAACTCCACTTTCAATTTTCTTAATAATGGAAAATTGCAGACTACCCAGGCAAAAGCAAACTATTAAATAATATTATCAGAAACCTGCAATTTCATTATTTTTTGGCTCCATTTTGAATCATAACCCCCTCTCCCACGTTTTAAAGGATAATACTTCAAGGATTTAACAAAATGGATTATAGTCAATGAAAGGCAACCTCATAATAAATAGACTAATCTTTAAAGGATCAGAGGAATTGTACTTTAGTGCAATATACTACTATTCTCACTGCTGTGGAAGCTGTTTATAAGCAGACATAATTAAGACATGTGTGATTCAAATCTATAAATGAAAAAAGATGGCACAATATGTAAATAAGATGTGAGAATGATGTATAGAAAGCAGAAGCAAAAGCTATAATCTAAAAAATAGCCCACATATGCATTGTCTAATGTTAAGTAATAATAGCAAACATATAATATCCAAGAAAATAATAAGTGTTGTAAGCAGAATTCAATTACGAAAACAACAAAGCAAGAATATAGTCCATAAGACAAGCTCCAGGCAGACATCAAAGCATTAAAACAAGATAGCTGTTGATACGCCAAGGTATCAGTGACACTGGAGGTTCTAGAAATAATAAAATATTGGGTCCCTGGACTCCAGGATTTCATTATTCTCATGATTCAACCCTGGAAGATCAACAAGGGGCAGATATTTTAGAAGTGAGTCAATTTGTGCGTGAACTGAACACATGCCATATTACTGAAACAGATCAAAATTAGTAGTACGCTGACAGAAAACTGATATATTCTCCTCAGCAGCTGGCTTGTCAAGTTCCTAAATAATCTATACAAATAGAAAAACCTCTAATAACCATTTCAACAGCTTGCTATAAGCGAAGTAGAAACGAAAATGATTTAATAATTTACTGAACAGGATTTACATCCTGCCCCAACTCTTGGTGAAGGACCTCCCTATTCCCACTTAAGTATTCCAGTGAATTAGTCCTCGACTTATGATCATAATTGAGCCCAACATTACTGTTGCTAAGCGAGACAATTGTTAAGTGAATTTTGCCACATTTTACAACTGTCTTGCCACAGTTGTTAAGTGAATCACTGCAATTGTCAAGTTAGTAAACGGTTGTTAAGTGAATCTGGCTTCCCCATTGACTTTGCTTGTCAGAAGGTCTTAAAAGGTGATCTGATCACATGACACTAGGACATTGCAACCATCATCAATATGAATCAGTTGCGAAGCATCTGAATTTTGATCATGGGGCTATAAGGATGCTGCAACAGTCATAAGAATGAAAAATGGTCATATGTCATTTTTTTCAGTGTCATCGTAACTTTGAACAGTCACTAAATGAACTGCAAGAACTATTTGTGCATTGTACACAGGGAGGCTTACATTCAGGCTGAAAATAAAGATGCAGGACAAGTAGTATAGGATACACTTGTAGTATAGGACACACTAGAGGGAAAGAAATAATTATAAAAAACAGCCCAAAATAATTATAGTTAAGTATGCCTCAGAAGGGACCCAAGAGACTTCTGATTCAAATGTGACAATATGAGAATTGCTAATAAGGAAAACCGGGGAAATGCTGTGTGACCTTATTATAGGCCGGATGTTTGTATAGCTCTAGACCTGTGATGGCGAACCTATGGCACAGGTGCCACAGGTGGCATGCGAAGCCATCTTACTGGGCACACAAGCTTTTGACCAACTTACTTCCAGCTGACCATGCACATGCGAATGCACATGCATGCATGTGCGATTGCAGAGACCCAGCTGGTCTTTGGACATCCACTGTGCATACACGCAATTGCAGCAGGAAATCCAGCTGGTCTTTGGAGCTCTCCTGAGCATGCACAGGCAATTGCTCCTGTGTGCCTGCACACAACACGCATGCATTGCACATACAAAAGCTGCATGCATGTGTAGATGGTGCAGTTGCACATGCAGCACACGTTGTGGAGCTGCAAGCAAGTGCAGATGGCACGCGCAAAGCATGTACTTTTTGGTACTCGGTAAGTAAAAGGTTCGCCACCACTGCTCTAGACTGTTTTGCTTTTCAGCAGGGAAATATCTGAATACATTAAAGAAAGTGTATGATAAAGTAAACAGGTGTGAGTTGCAAAATACCTTACATTAATATGGAGTTTCTGGATTCAAGAAGAGCATTTGTGAGAATACATATCATGTTTAGCCAATGGTTTGATTCTGAGCAGGGAATTAGGCAAGAACATAGGATAATCTCCTCGGTTCTTCAATTAATTTTTGTTTACACAGAAGGAGGACCATTATTGCAAACCAATATACAAAGGAAGAATGACCGGGTTGAAAGGAAGGAGGAGATGGAGACAATTGTAAGTGGATGGAAATGATGGATTTTCAAAAATATGCCTGTGAAATGTTTAAAGAACAAAGTAAAATAGATGAAGCAAGGTACGGATGTGGTAAAAATAATGGTGATCTCCAAAAACATACAAAAATATCTTCTTGTATCCTTCTGATTTGGTAACCATGTAAGTTTAATAAATAGGCATTGAGAAATACACTAAAAGGTATAAATTAGATTTAGCTGCACTTTCTTCACTCCCACCCTCTGTGCCTCATGCTTTTAATTCTATTTCTATTTCTTACACTTTTTTTGTGCTTTCCATGATAGTTGCTTACCCTGAAAAGGAGCAAAGTGATGGCTATGTACAGTATGCATGTCTAATCATTAAAAAAAAAAATACAGAGGTATACAGATTTAAAAATCAAAAGAACATTAAAAATAATCCAAAGCAGAAAGGAAAATACAAATATACATAATACATTAATCTACTTAACTTTAATCTAATCTATTTTAGATTAAAGCCTAGAACTGGTAAACCCAAGCATAGTTTATAAAGAAAGACATTGTTCTGATAACATTTCTGTTCTTTTTCCCAAATAATGTATCTCAAAGCACAGCAGAACAAGCCATCAGTGACCATGGTAAAAGGATGGACTTGTTCATGAAACATAATGGGAAAGCCAGTTCACCTGTCTGTTTCTAACTAACTGGAAAACTACTCGAAAGCTGGTGCACTGCTTACTCTGAGCAATATGAATGAGGCAAAATATAAGGCTACTAAATGAAACAGATAACAGAAGTATGGGAACCTGAAGAATGATTCAACTTCACTCACCCTCAACACCGGTGCACCCCAGGGCTGCGTCATGAGCCCCCTACTGTATTCCCTATACACATATGACTGCACAGCCACTACCAACTCCACCACCATCATCAAGTTTGC
>JAEANM010013554.1:0-14355 GCA_017656035.1 Myanophis thanlyinensis | reverse complement strand
GCTGAATTACTCATGGGTCGGAGGCTTCGTAATAAGCTAGACAGGATCCATCCTGAGTATATTCAGGAGGAAGTGAGCGAAGATCCCACTAGAAAGAAAGAGTTTGGGATCGGGGACAAGGTTTATGCCAGGAACTATGGGGAGGGTCCCCTTTGGTTGCCTGGGGAGATAACCGCTGTTACTGGGCCCTGCTCTTATCGATTGCAGGTCCCTGATGGGCAGATTTGAAAAAGGCATTGGGACCAGGTTAGACGCAGGATAGAACAACCAGAGGAACTAACTTCAGGGGAAAACCCAACCCAAGACCCTGAGTGTGAAAATGTACTTGAAGCCACAGGGTACTCCAGCGATGACTCCTCCGCGTTGGGCCCAGCCATGCCCGGAGCAGAACTTCCGAGCCTTCTGGGGGCTGAGCCAGAGCCGGCAGCAGACCCACCCTTACAGGTTGCTGCCGAGCCTCAGAATGAACTGCGCAGGTCCAGTAGAACTAAGCAACGCCCAGGGTACCTGCGCGACTACATAACTTCGTGATTGGGTAAAGTCTTGTCTAAGGAGGGAGGGGTGTTCTGTACCATATAAGGTATAGAGCAGACACCAAGTCTGACGCGGTTAGTCAGAGAATCCTGCTCTCTGGCTAAGACGCGCATTTGTAAATTGTATAAATAGCTGTCATTTTGCCTATATCAGTTGTTCTTGTTATGAGTACTGTGCTGAATAAAGAGCTGTTTTCACTATGAGCTGATTCTGAGTCACTTTAATTTCAATCTAAAACACTATCTTTTGCCAATGATCTTAGATTTCTTACTGAGGCAAGACTACAAATACTTCAGGGCCTATTCCAACTTTTGAGGTTTTATCTGAAGGAATAAGATTTTATTAAACACATTGTTCTGGTATGGTCTGAATCTAAAGTACCCGAATCTAAAGATTCCCAGGCTTTCTCCACCCAAGTAAAACTGAAAGTTCCACCCCACTAATTATATCACATGTTAAAGTCTCACCAACCCCTTCAAAAAGAGATCCAATGACCTCTTAAGACACTTCCCATCACAGGTGTGAAGCGTCCAGAGAAAGTTCTCATGAGAACCAGATGTAAAAGAATGAAAACAAGATAACAACTCCGAGTTGCCACTTCCAACTCACCCTTCGCCCTCTCAGCGACCTTGCCGTAGAAAAAGAGAAAATGTGTCAAATCTAAAAGGCCCTAAATTTTTCTGTAGACTATGGCCAATATCCTTCAGCAGAAATCCCCCCCATACAATGTCCTTCCAGATTCTGACAGACAGCAACTGTCTCCTGTGCAATTTGAGAATAACTGGTTTCTAAGTCTTCTAAATGCCATGTAATACCATGATTAGACTTAATATAACAGATTCATAGTGACAGTGCAAAGTACAATATGTACATACCAGTGGAATAAAGTGTGTGTGTGTGTGTGTGTATGCTTTGCTCACACCAGCGTGAAGCCAAAGACACCAGCCACTCAATTTCACTGCACACACATGTTGTGCATTGACAATAAAGGATTGAATTGAATTGAAAATCATTGGGAAGCCAGATTCGCTTAACAACCAGGTTACTATCTTAACAACTGCAGGGATCCGCTTTGCAAGGGTGGCAAGACAGGTCATAAAATGGGGCAAAACTCGCTTAGCAATTGTCTTGCTTAGCAACATAAATCTGGAGCGCAGTTGTGGCCATGAGACGAGGACTTCCTGTAGTATTTGGCTGGAAAAAAACAAACAAACTCTGAAATGATACAAGGTGATCAACTTACAAGATAATATGTCCCTGCCCTCCGTAAATGACTCACCTCTGTCCTGTGGACCAGCATCCATTTCCCATCGTCCCCCTGTTTATAAAACTCTAAAAATGGATCTGATTTTCCGAACAAATCCTGCAAGAGAGAGGAGAGTGAAAAGCATGAAAAGGATTGTCAAAATGATTTTCGTTCTTGGAAGCTGCAGCAACAGCCAAACAGGTCTTGTAAACAGATCTTTTAGAATCCTGTCCTGTCGGTTCCCTGCATAGCTCCATGTATGTATGTGTGCATGTATGTATGTATGCATATGTATGTGTGTGTATGTTTGTATGTTTGTATGTTTGTATGTATGTATGTATGCATTTGAGAGAAATATTTGGTGTAGGTAAATTAGTACATAAATTGAATTTCACTAAAATCTAATTCTGTTAATTTAATATTGTAGTAGCTTGCCACTTTCTCACCAAGTCTGATATACCCAGAATTCAATTAAGAAAATATATATTTTGGAGCATTAACAGGAAAGGAAGTTATCAACCATTCCAATACAGTGAGGTACATTAGCTGAATTAGAAGTTTAGTATGCTTATTGCAAATTACTTTTAGTTATAGTTAGCTAGTTTAACAAGCAATGTTTCTTTTCTGATATGTTATTGCCGTGGATAGTATGGCTGTTGTGGATAAGGGTATCCAGGTTGCTGTGGTCCTGGATAAGAAGCTTGTCCAGGATTTTGGTACCCAGGAGATGGTGTATATGGAAGATTGTATTGGCCGTACATATAAGGATTATAGGCCAACGGCAAAGGCATCTGGCAATATCTGTGAAAACAAAACAAAAAAGTGTATTTTATTAGAATGAAGACATTTCCATGCTTTGACTAATCCCAAAAATCTTAGAGGATGCAGAAATAATCTTCATTTCATAAAGCTGTTAAATTAAACACTGAACAATCTACACATGAAAGTATCTAATCTAATCATCATGGAAGAACAAGCATTTCTTGTTTGTGGGGAAATGCCATTAGAACTTTAGAACTGTGTCATAAGTATCTTTTCGGGATTTGATATGACTTCAACCAATCACTAAAAGTAATTGAGAACTACCAGTACTACTATATTTCTGGCTTAGGTCAACCCTTACACAAGACATTTGTAAGTTACTAAGCTAAATAATGCAATTACATGAGATTTTCATGCTGAATCTGAATCATTCTCACTTTTTTAACAATACAGATAATGAGAGGGAAATAAATAATTGATAATAAAAAGATATTAGCCTGTTATTCATAATTCATAATTTACACAATTTATGTAATTTTTTAAAATATAAAAAAATCATCTAAGGTGAACAGCAGATTGAATTGGTAAATTGATACCGTAGTCACAAATTTCTGAACCACACAATCACCTCGTTTAATGACCTTGACCTCTGCTCTCTTTAATAGGTTAGGTGGCCACACAGGTTATTAAGTGAAGTTCAGGATACCTCAAACAAGGAAGTCCTGAGACGCCTAGTACAGGCTCAAGCCCACAAGCCCTAAGCCACCCAAGATCTCCCTTCCATGCCTGAGTACTCCAGAAGTCTTTGGCCTGCTTTCCTTTCCCAAATGTAGTTGGGTCCTACATTTTCTCCATCTACACTCACTAATAACACATATATTTTTGGTAATCTCCAAAGCTCTCATTGGGGAAGTAGGACAGACAGCTCCTTGGTGTCCTGGGCCATGTGGCTCCTTTGCCGAAGTGGATCCCATTAAGCAGACAGTCTGAAAATGGTGTCCATTTCTGGGATAGACCCTCTACTTCCCTAATGTAATTTCTGGAGCATTCTAGTCCACAATCAGTAACAGGAATGGGGAGTAGGAATTGGACCTAGTAGGGTGGGAAGCAGGCCCAAGGCCTGTGACACCCAGCAGTGGGGGAAAGGGAAAAGCAGACGCAAGATCCAGCACGATGAGAAAATGGAAAAATAAGCGGGGGGGGGGGGGACGGAAGGGTTGTTGCAACATCTCTACAGTCAGTTGTAAGGGTGAATCAGTGTGAATGTAGTACAGTGGTTGTAATTTCAAAACCAGATCATAAGTAGCTTTGGGAGCATCCGATCATAACTTCAAAGGCATAAATTGAAGATCACCTGTATTGCTTTAGAACTTTAAAATTCATAGAATCTTAGAGAAAATATCAGGCAGAAAATATAAAAAACCATACAATACAATGACCACAATTGAGCCCAAATTTCTGTTGCTAAGCAAGGTACTTAGTTTTTTTAAAAAACCTTTTTTTATTAAGTTATAGAGTATTATAAAATACAAAAGTAAACAGAAGAGCAGCGGGGGGAGAGGAAAGGGGGAACAGAAGTGAGCAAAGATGGAGGGGAGAAAAAGAAGCATTGACTTCTGACTCTCTGTTACAGTAAAATAAGGCATTAACATCAGAGCTTTTTGCTTTTCCATAACAGATCAGAGCTTTTTTGCTTTTCTATAATAGCATGAACAAGTCATTTCTATAAAGATCTATCAATCTAATCTGTAAGACCCAAAATCAAAGTTTCATTCTTTTCCACATCAAGCACAAAGTTCAGAAACAGTTTCCATGTGGAAACAAAAGTACTTACAGTATATCACAGAAGTGAGTACACCCCCTCACATTTTGAAAATATTTAAGTATATCTTTTCATGTAACAACACTAAAGAAATGATACTTGCTACAATGTAAAATAGTGAGTATACTGCTTGTATAACAGTGTAAATATACTGTCCCCTCAAAATGACGCAACGCACAGCCATTAATGTCTAAACTGCTGGTAACAAAAATGAGCACACCTTTAAGTGATAATGTCCAAATGGGGTCCAAAGTGTCAACATTTTTTGTGGCCACCATTGTTTTCCAGCACAGCCTTAACCCTGTTCATAGAGTTTACCAGAGCTTCACAGGTTGCCAGTGGAGTACTCTTACACTCCTTCATGACAACATCACAGAGCTGGTGGTAGTTAGAGACCTTGCGCACCTCCACCTTCCGTTTTAGGATGCCCCACAGATGCTTAACACTGGGCAGGGAGAGTTTGGAGAAGATCCCGACCCCAAGGGAAAGAAGAGCTGTTCAAGCCACAAACCACTCTCACTCCAAAGCCATGTACCTGTTTTAAATGTGGAAAGGAGGGGCATCGGACTGCTGAGTGCCATTCAAAAACCCCAGCCAGGAAACCTGAGCACCTATCCGGAGGAAAACCAATGAAAGCAATCCCTTGGGTAAAAGAGACCGCCCTGAGAAGCAGAGAAGCTGTGGAGTTCCCCCCCACCAACCCCAGAGAAGAAACTCCAGCCATGTGCAGAGGGGAGCCCAACCAATCTGACAGCAAACTGGAGGACAGACCCTATCAAACCCCTCATTTTGCTCCTAAGACTGTTCATACCTAGACAAGGGGCTACAAATGTCAGCACTATTGAACTCGGGGTGCACCCGTTGCTTAATCAGTCCAATGTTGGTGGGAAAGCTAGGAATCCACCCCATCGCTTTCTACCAGCTAGATGGTCGGTAGCAGGGGGGGGGAACCAGCCATTTTTGCCACAGAGCCTAGAAATACATATGGAAAACCATAGCGAAATGCTCACATTTATTGTGGCACCTGGAATGGAGTGGCCGCTAGTCCTGGGGCTCGCTTGGCTGAAAAAATGGAACCCCCAAATTAACTGGAAGCAAGGAATCTTGAGATTTCACAAGTGAGTAACCTTTGCAGATAAAAAAATAGAAAAGCCCAAAGATGGGGAGGACAGAGAAACTGCCATGGTTGGCTACCACACCTCAACCCCGGACATTCCCAAAGAGTACAGAGACCTAGCAGAAGTTTTCAGCGAAAAGGCTTCTGATGAACTCCCCACCAGGGCTACAGATTGCACAATCAAGATCCTACCAGGAGATAAGCTCCCCAAACCCAAAATGTTCAGTATGTCCCCTAGAGAACTCCAGGAACTTAGAATGTTCGTTGAGAAAAACATAAAGCAATTGATGCAATTGAGCTCATTGAGCCAGCCCAACTAAAAATCGTGGCTCCAGTCTTATTTTGTGAAAAAAAGATGGCTCTTTACATCTCTGTGTGATTTTAGGAATTTAAACACTGTGAGCGTAGAAAATATGTACCCCCTCCCCCTCATGAAGGACATGCTTGCACACCTGTCGAAGGGGAAAATCTTTTCAAAATTTGATTTAAGAGACGCATACTACTGCATTAGAATAAAGGAGGGGGATGAATGGAAAATAGCCGTTTGAGTTTTTTGAATGCTGCTTGGCATTCCATAGTCCATTCAGGGGTTGATTGGATTTGGGTTTGCTTTCCCCCTTTGTTTTCAACAGGTTAGTTATGGGGAGAGCAATTTGTGCGTATGCAGGGATGAATTGGCAATAGAAGTTTGTAAATCCCAAAAAACTTAGCAGTTGTTTTCTGGTGCGTGGTTGTGCCCAGTCAATCACTTCTTGCACTTTATGGGGGTCCATTTCCATGCCCTTATGGGAAATGCAGTATCCCAAGAAGTCTATCTTTTATTGATGGAATTTGCATTTGGAGAGTTTGGCATAGAGTTTTGCTGAGTGGAGTTTGTTCAAGACTGCTTGCATTAATTTTACGTGCTCTGCCTCCATATATATTAAAATGTCACCCAGGTAGACCAGAACCCCTTTATATAAATGTTCATGAAGGACTTTGTTTATCAGTTGCATGAACACGACTGGAGCGCTTTGTAATCCAAAGGGGAGGACTTTAAATTGATAGCATCCCAGGGGGGTGTTGAATGTGATTCTCAGCTGAACCAGTCTTAAAACATCCAGACCCAGAAAAGATTTTCGTGATACAAGCCGATGCTAGCAATGTTAAAGTGGGACAGTGGTGGCGAACCTTTTATTTACTGAGTGCCAAAAAGTATGTGCTTTGTGGGTGCCATCTGCACTTGTGTGCGGTTCTTCCACATGCACTGCATGTGCAACTGCACCATCGCCGCAAGCATGCAGCATAAACTAACTGAAACTGAACAAAGGTGGGCCATATGGGAAAGGGAAGCATATGCGGTGCACTCAGACCTCCTCACTTGGAGACATTTCCTAGAAGGGAGTAAAATCCCCTTCAAAGTTTGGACTGACCACAAAACTTGGAGGCCCTTAAGACCCCACAGAAATTTTCACCCAAGCAGGTTCGTTGGATGCAGTACTTCAAATGTTTCAACTTCACCCTTAAGTACCTCTGTGGAGGAAGAAACTTTCTAGCTGATGCATTATCCAGAAAACCTGAATATAACAGCACAAAAGTTGAACTAGTTAAACTTATTCTCCAAAACAACCAACTAGCTGCAAAAGTTATAACCAGGGCTGAGGCCAAACAAGATTTAACTATAGTCAATCCCACCCATCCAAGCATTTAACAAGCACTTAACTATTGATGATTGGTTTCAAAAATACAAAAATACCGGCACAATAAAGGACAATTTAGCATGGGTGGGAGGAAAATTGTATGTCCCTGCCAGCCAAAGACTGCATTTAATGAAGGCCTGCCATGACTCCAAATTGGCAGGACATTTTGGATTTGTAAAAACCCTACACGTCATCAAATATCAATTTTGATGACCATCTCTCAAAAAAGACATTGAGAGCTATGTGACCAGCTGTCCTATCTGCACAGCAGCTAAAAGGAGACAGGGAAAATCCCCATGACTTTTACAAACTGTTGCTGAACCTTCAGCACCCTGGAGAGAGATCTCCATGGACTTCATTGTGGGACTGCCTGAAAGTGAAGGAAATACGGTAATCTGGGCTGTTACAGACTTGTTTTCTAAACAAGCCCATTTTATTCCATGCCATAAAATACCCATTGCTAAGGGCCTGACCCAGATTTACTGCTTACATGGTGCCCACAGAGAATCATATCAGATCGGGGAGTTCAATTCACTTCCAATTTTGGAGGGCGTTCCTAACCCTATTAGGGGTTGAGCTCCTTGCATCACCCTCAGACCAATGGTGGGACAGAGTGAACCAATGGCGTATTAGAATAATATTTACGATGTTTCATAAATTACCAACAGGACAATTGGACAGACCTATTACCGTTCGCAGAAGTGGTATTCAACAATTCTGTTCACTCTAGCATGGGGTTTACCCCATTTCAGGTGGCCACAGGCCAGAAATTCAACCCCATGTCAGAATTACCCACAGAAGAACCCACCATCCCTTCCCTTAAGGAATGAATGTCAAATTTACAGGCCACATGGCCAGTAGTGAGATTAGCGCTTAAGGAAGAGCAGCTTTCAAACTCCAACCTGACAAGAAAAGGAAGGACCCACCACATTTCAGGGTAGGGGACAGAGTATATCTAGCCACCAAGTTCCTACAGTTGCTAGAACAATCAAAGAAACTTGGACCAAAATTCATAGGGCCTTTTCCCATCACCAGGGTGATAAACCCAGTCACAATGGAATTACTCTTTCCTAAAACTCTACAATGGGTTCACCCAGTTTTTCATTGTAGTTTGCTTAAGCAAGTTATCTGCTCACTCAGACCCATCACCACCAACCCATCTGTCCCAATCATGGTAGAAGGAGAACAATATTTTGAGATCAAGGAAATCCTTGACTCATGCATTCATAGAGGATCCACAGTACCTAGTATCATGGAAACATTTACCTCCTCTCAAAATAAATAGGTAACCAAAAAACACGTTAAAGCTCCTACACGTCTGAGGAAATTCCACCTTCAATATCCCAACAAGCTTTCTTAAAGTAGTATAATATTGTTTTTGTCGCTTTTCAGGTGGATTTTCCTTTTTTCTAAGGAGGGTAGCATGTCAGATCCCCACCATGAATCTGCCATTCTCCTGGGAGAGGGGGAGGGGATCTTCAATGTATTACTTAGTTTATTGCTTTCTTCTTACTATGTAACCTTTCACTTTATAACCTTTATCCTGGCACCAGGGCACCCTAACATATTCACACCTTTTGGGGAATGTGAAGGGAGGGAGGGCCATGTGGGTTCTATCAGTTCGAGAGCGCAGGAGACCGTCTGGGAATGTCCCATTATCATCCTATCAAGGCAGCAGTTACCGAAACACATCCACACCTGTGGACTGGTTGAATCCACATCAGGCATAAGGGAGGGGTTGGGTTCCTAAATCCTTTATCTTATCTTGTTCATTGAAGGGAACTCAGATCCTGCTTTCCTTTGTCTGGATATCACTTCTATCCAATAAAAGGTTCCTTTTGAAATATCACTTTTTCAAGAGTTTTTATTTTCTTGGAAAAGGAGGAGAGGCTGGACCTTACTAATGCTTATCAATCAGCATATTATGCTATATCCCATTTATTTTCTTCAAAACATTTTTTTCTTTTCTTGTATTTTCCCATAAGACCAGGTTCCACTTTTATTTTTTGGCTCAGCTAAGTATTGTCCACTGGTTGCCATATTAATTAACCAACTGGCTTGTTTCTCAACAAGTTCACTTCTTCTGTGAACTGGGAAAGAGTCCCTTTAATAGAACTCATAGTGTCTTGGTGCTTAACACTAAACAAAACTGGCTCTTTCTTCCAAGCTATTATTGGAACTAAAATTATTTAATACATAAATCTATTATGTTCAATATGGCACTAAATTCAGAAGTGTCTTAATTGTATATGTTAGCTACTTGTCTTCCCAAGTAGACAGATAGGAAATAGGACCAGGTGACCTAATTCTGCTTTAATGTAAGGCTACAGCAACAGAATTCTACAAGTGAAGTTACAAATTTCCCACTGCCATTTTTAACCACCGATTAATTAGGGCAAAAGTTTCTGACTGTTAATCCATTGGGGTCTCCTCCATCTCTTGTCTGATTCCATTACAATATGACATTAATTAGTTCACATCTTTGCAGACTTACCCAGGATATCCTGGATATGTTGGATAAGGTGGCCCCTGGGCCTGTGAAGATGCTACATTAGCTGCAGAGCCCACAGGAGCAGGTGATATCCCAGTGGTTGCTGAACCAGGAGCACTGACTACTGGTGCTGTAGAAATCGCTGGTGGAGGAGGACGTGCTGGTGGCTGTGGTTTACTAGACTAAACAACAAAATTATATATAATCTATATTAGAAGTATAGTTATATTCTTTAGATTTTATGTTTATGGCAATTGTAGTCCTGAAAGTCTGATTAAAAATGCAAATGTAATTGCCACACAGTAAGAAAATTTTATTTAAATCGATTCCTTTTAAATATTCAAAAGAAGACTTTCTTAAATTACTTATTTAAATCAATTTTGCCAAGGATGATCCTTCATCTTTCTTATCTAACTAGTAAATCTGACAAAATATATTTATAATTGAGAGCAATTTATAGCATCACAAAATAGATTATATTGTAAATTGCAAATACAGTAGCTTTAATCTACAAAATGATACATAATATTCACAACTGCCATCAAGATGTTGATATAATGGCAATATTAGGGTTATCCACTTCACTGTTCCTGTGTCCTATCAATTATTCTTTCTCTTTTGCTTGGCCCACTTCTACCATCACCACATAACCATGGAACAATTCTATGTAGCCTAGAATTTTGTTAGAAAAAGCAAATCTCAAATCTCAAAATTATCTATTATCAAGAAGACTAGAATAGTTTTCAAATGCTATTTTGATTAGAGAAAAACATGGCATTTAATCTTTCTTTCTCTCTTTTTCTCTCTCTCATCTACCTAGGTTAGGAATAGGTTCTTTTTCATCCATACACTGCACTGCAATTTTTCAATATACAGTATTCAATATACAAGGCTGCTTTTCCAATTTATTAAATTTACTGAAACAGAAGAAGCACAAAACAGAACTTTACTGTTGATTTACTTACCACATGGGTTCGGGGAGCTGGAGTTGGAGTAGAGGATGCAGAGGGCTTGTTTTCCCCAGAGGAAACAGTTTGATATGCAGGCACAGAAGGAAAAGAAGGAGCACTGGGTTCTCTGGCAATAGTCTGCTGCAAATCTCTTAAAAGAAAAGCAGAATAAAAATGGAAGGTGAACATGGAGAATTAGAATTTTAGCCTAGTATAGAACCCCTGGGATGTATTTTGCATTGAGATCTTGGTTTCATTGTCTGAGAGGGAAAATTACAAATTAATATTCTCCAAGTTAAGTCCTCATTAAATTCACTTTCATCTAGCCACAGCCTAGCATAATTAATTTAGGGTGTCACAGTAGTATTTGTCTTGGACAAAAAGGTGTTTAAGAGATACAAAAATATGACCCTATTAATCCTTTCTAAATTTTTAAAGGAATCTTAATAATTCTATAAAATATTAAAGCAATACTCCAGACTTAAAACACTAAGTCTTGTTTCAAGCATTGCTTTTGAAGCTATAAAAGATATTCTGTTTATGCTCAATTCTCAAAATGGAATACAATATGTTTATAAGCATAAACAGTAGGCACAATAGAGGGAATGCAGAAAAGGAAAGCTTTGTGTTGAATCTAGAGAATTAGGCTTCACAATCTATATTCATAAAATCTGATGGCTAACAGTATACATTTTAGGAATGGCAGTATATGTTAAATATAATAAGCAAACTGGTAAGTCACAAAATATGAGGGAAATCCAGTTAAAAAAAATCATGTAATATGTAGCTATTTCAAGATCAGAAATGGGAAAGTTGTGACCCTCCAATTGTTGAGGTTTAAGAACAAGCAAACATATTGTGTACAAATATTGATGACTAAATAGGGTCACAATTGTCCTCAAAATCTGTCAGATACAAATACATATACTTATATTTATACATAAATCCAATCAATTTAATTGGATTAATTGCAGATTAGTTGCAAGGATAACCAAGCAAATATGACCTAACTTAGAAAACATTCTATAATTCCACATATTATAAAAACATAGATAATGATTCTATAATTAACCAATATCTTGATAATTGTAAAACAGAAGCATTTCATATTATTTTCTAGCTCAGCTATTATTGACAAATCTGTATTATGTGAAGAAACATTGTTTAAGCTATTTTAATTACAAAGCTTTCTTTCCTTAAAAGCAGCAGCCAGAAGCAAGTGTTTTTTACAGTATCTGTAAATGCTTACTTCAGAAGTTCATCTCTTTCTGTTTTGCGGGCAAATACAATATCACTGCATTTGTTTTGGAATTTCAAAAGGATTTCAGTCAATTCGTTATAGAACTGGAAAGGAAAAAACAATGCATATATTCATACACACCACACAGACACACAAACACACAGAGAGAAATAATTTATCTATCTGTTACATATCTATTGTATACATAGATATAAATTTATTTAAATGACAGAAAAAATATATTGGTGTAAACATTTTACATAATTGTAGTTTTATCAATCTATTAGATAGTTTGATGGAACAAATACCAAGCAAATCTGCAAAATAATCCATCTGAACAATAACCAAATAAAATGGTTCAATTGTTTAATTAAAATGTATTGAAGTATGTGTTATATAAAAACTCTTCTAAATATTACCTCCTATTGTGCGGAGTTTTAAATTTAATTGGAATTTTAACAGGTCATGGTAGACAGAATGAATAATGGTATGTAATATTTATAATACTATCCAAAGTAACATGGTTATCTTGCTTATTGAAAGCATTTTTCTACATCATCTATCATTCATCAATCAATCAATCAATATAATAATTTTAATAGATACTGAACATCATATTTTTTTAACTACATTATATTCCCATTTACTGTAAAAAAGCATCAATCATTGCAATGATTATGTGTGTATGTATGTTTGTATGTATGCATATGTGTGTGTATGTATGTAATCTAGACACAGGGTTGCAAGCCAGTGACTTCTGTGCCAGTCCCAAGCCCTGATAAATAGAGGTGGTTGCATTACAAAGGGCATCTGGCGTAAAAATGCCAAATTTAAATATGCAAATCATTAAGGTGAATTCCATACCAGACCAGTCGAGGCCCGGGTTAAAAACGACCGCCACCAGTGTTGTTGACCTACAGGGTGCTGGCACAAATTGGACTACTGTTGGTTGAAGGAGGACAGGAGGCAGAAGGATTCGTAGACAAAGAGAGAAGAGGAAAGGCAGGAGTATAGGTCTGAGAATAGGGACTCAATGTTTGCACAATGACAGGGAAAGGTAGAGAGCTGATAAACATGAGAGAGAGAGAAGGAAGGTAGATTATGTGCAGAAGACCAAGTGGAAGAATAGAAAGTATGTGGTATTGGAGGGGGGATACAAACTGTTTTATTATGGTGCGGATAGGAAGAGAAATTGGGTAGGAATGATCCTGAAAGAGGAGCTCTTGAGGAATGTTTTGTAGGTGAAAAGAGTGTCAGACAGGATGATCAGTTTGAAGTTGGAAATTGAAGGGGTAATGTTGAATGTAGTCAGTGGTTATGCTCCACACATAGGGTGTGAGTTAGAAGAGGAGGAGAGATTCTGGAGTGAGTTAGATGAAGTGATGGAGAGTATTCCCAGAGGGGAGAGAATGGTGATTGGGGCAGACTTCAACAGGCACACTGGTGAGGGGAACAGAGGTGATGAGGAGGTGATGGGCAGGTTTGGTGTTAAGGAAAGAACCTAGAAGGACAGATAGTGGTGGACTTTGTTAAGAGGATGGACATGGTTGTAGTTAACACCTATTTCCAGAAGAGGGGGAAACATAGAGTTACATATAAGAGTGGAGGTAGAAGTACACTGGTAGACTACATTCTATGTAGATGAGGCAATCTGAGAGAGATTAGTGACTGCAAAATGGCGGTAGGAGAGAGTGTAGCCAGACAGCATTGGATGGTGATGTGTAGGATGACTTGATAGTCAGGACAAAGAGGAGAGGAAAGATAAAGAAGAAGACCATGTGGTGGAAGTTGCAAAAAGGAGAATTTGTGAGGAATTCAGATCGAAGTTGAGACAGGCTTTGGATGGTCAGGAAGAACTCCCAGATGACTGGGAAACTACCGCAGAAGTGATCAGAGAGACAGGTAGGAAGGCGGTATGTGTGTCATCTGGAAGGAGGAAAGAAGATAAGGAAACATGGTGGTGGAATGAGGAAGTACAGGACAGCATCCAGAGGAAGAAGCTAGCTATAAAGAAGTGGCACATAGAAAGGACTGAAGACAGTAGACAGGATTACAAAAAATTGCAGTGTAGAATGAAGAGGGAGATGGCAATGGCCAAACAGAAATCATATAATGGGTTGTATGCCAGGTTAGACACAAGGGAAGATGAGAAGGACTTGTACAGATTGGGGAGATAGAGATGGGAAGGATATGCAACAGATAAGGGTGATTAAAAACAGAGATTAAAAAGGTGCTAACAAGTGAGGAGAGTGTGCAGACAAGATGGAAGGAGTATTTTGAGGAACTGATGAATGAGGAAAATGAGGAAGTGGTGAATATTTTAGCAAAGTAGTAGAGATTAGAAAGGATGAGTTGAGGAAGGCTCTGAGGAGAATGTAGAGTGGAAAGACTGTTGGTCCAGATGGCATGTCTGTGGAGGTGTACAAGTATCTAGGAAAGACAGCAGTGGAGTTTCTATCTAGTTTGTTCAACAGGATTTTAGAGAGTGAAAAGATGCCTGAGGAATGGAGAAGT
>JAEANM010013553.1:0-11186 GCA_017656035.1 Myanophis thanlyinensis | reverse complement strand
AGAGAGAGAGAGAGAGAGAGAGAGAGAGTGAGTTTGTCTGTCCAGTACAGGGAAGCCAAAGGGAAGAGGTGGCCTAATCTCCCAAAGCAGCAGGATCCTGTCCTGCCCTGTCCTGTCCTCTAGTGGATATGCCAGGTATTGCAGGGGGTCCACAAGAACCCACGTTTTCTGCTCAAGGGTGAAGCTGATTGTGCTTACACAATATGGGCAGAGTCCGTGCATTGTGCTTCCACATCTGCCTACATGTCAGAGGCAAAGAGGGGGAAAGAAGAGGCCAAACTGCCACACAGACAATGTCATGGAGCGGGAATGCCAGGGGCAACACTGCCAGTCCCGAGTCCTCCTTGGGGCAGCTGCTCTATGCCCCTCCTGCGCCATCTTTTCATCCCTGGGAGGAGAAGAAGGGTCTTGGGAGGAGGAAGGCAGGGAAAACTGGGGAATCAAGCCAGCCTCTTCTGCCCTTGGCATGAGACAGAAACGCCAAGCCCCGATGAGGCCTGTCCCCCTCACCCCAGGGAGTCACCTGCTGAGCCCTTTTTCTGCTCGGGGACAGACGAGCACCAGAGCAGGCCTTTGCTGGCCTCTGGCCGGCCGGCCGGCCGGCCGGCTGGCTGGCTGGCTGGCTGGCTGGCTGGCTGGCTGGCGGGCTGGCTGGCTGAAGGTGCCGGTGGGGGTACCAACCCAAGCGAGGCTCTCTTTCTTCCGGAAGCCCCATTCTGCTCTAGTGGGGACAGCCAGCCTTGGGCCCAAAGGCTGGTGCTTCCCCCGCTTTAGTCGTCTGCTGTTGATGCAGAACTGGGTCAGGAGGGTCATTTGCCTCTTGGATCTTCAGTCTTCAGGAAATGAAACCATCAGCAACCCCCCCTCCCCCCCCCCGAGGAAGCGGGAGGAGCTCGCCATCTTGGCCAAGTGGCTGCTTCCAATGAATATCTGGCTGGTGGGCATCTCCCATTAAACCTTCATCCCTCCGGCCTTACATCCTTTAATCTGGTTGGGGGGGAGAGCAAAACCCACTGGTGAGAGCACTCGTGTTTCTTCCCCTTTGCTCCTTGCTTGGATTCTTACCTCGCTGCTCTCAGCTGAAGAGCCAGGCTGTCCTTCCTGCACAAATGAGGCCATCTTCCTCCTTGGAGTAAGTTCCACCCTTTGCCCCTTGTGTCCCAGGTATCTCTTCATCCCACTGGAGTTCGAGATCATGTAACCTTATTGGACTTCCTGCACTGAAGCATCTGGCCCTTCTGGTTTGCTCCCCATACTCTGGTGCCCACAGAGAGGCCTTGGCGCCCAACCCATTTCCTGTACTCGGGTGCCCATTAGTGGCTGCCTTCTCATTCTGTGACTGGGATTGGTGACTATTTTCGGGACCGTCTCCTGGACCAAGCTGACCCGGTCTCCTCCCAGATGGTCCTCCCATCCTCAGGACAACCAGCCCATCTCTTATCTCACAAGATCCCAGAATCCCAGTAGTTTCCACTAGCCACTTGGCTTCCCTCCTCTTCCTTTTGCCCATGGCGCTGGGAAGCAAGGAAGGAAGGTGGCCGTCTCTGCTCCTGCTCATTTGGGCTCATGGCAGGAGAAGGGTTGCTTTCTCGAATGGTGTCTTCTTCTCCTGCTGCCAGCACAACACAATGGCTCTGGTGTGCTTGGCCTGTGCCAGAAGGGCAGCCATACATACAGTGGCTGCAACTCCAGGAGACTTTCTTGTTGGCTTCAGCTGGTTGCCTGCATCATGCACAGGATGTCTCCAGGGCTCCAACCGAGAGAGCCACCCCAGTTCAGCACATCCCAGACAAGGGAGGAAACATCCACCCCAGGGCACCATCCCTGGGACAGGGAGCACCTCTGCCTCAGCTTCTTGGGGAGGCTCTACCTGCCTGTGTGGCACCCCCGGGTGATGGGAAAAACAAAATCTCTGAGAAGACCAGAAAAGCCCTGGAGAAGGAGGAGACAGGTCCTGCTAGAAGGGCAAGTGTCTTCTCCTTCCCCAGTCAGAGGTCTCTTTCCATTCCCTCTCCTACTGGAAGCCCAGAGAAAGTGGGTGCACGAAAGGTCTAAGTAGGACTGAGGACCTCAGGGGCTGGGGGCCAGGGCGGTGGCCAGGAGGAAAATGGCTGCGTGGAGCTGGGTACAGACAGCCGGTGGTGGCAGGGGGGGGGGCTGCTTCTATCCCCTCCAAAGGAAATATGTGCAGAAAAGAGGCCATGTTCAAGAACCAAGTGTAGAAACGGCAGGCGAGAGAGGTGGCAGTTCTGACTCACGGGGAGGGACACATAACTGCCTGCTAAGGAACCATCATTAAGCCATGTTCAAGGATAATTTTTTTTGTCTGCAAATACAACCCCTCAATTGTGAGGCTGCCCAGCCCATTTATTAAAACCCTGACAAACACATAACATGTAAAGCACTTTCACAAACTGCAAAAAAATTTTCAAGTTACTAAGAAGATGCTCACCTTGGATAAAAAGTATTTGTAAGTCAGGTTCACTTTCTCTGGATCAAGAGGAGGCTGCCAGAGGGATCCAGTTTCAGAATCACAGAAGTACAGAGTTGGAAGGGATCTTGGAGGTCATCTACTTATTGCTACTGTACTTATTTAAATTTTAATTTGGTTTTAAATTGTTACATATCTGTGTTTTTAATAGGCTGTACACCGCCTCGAGTGCTCCGGGAGGGAGGCGGTATGGAAATCAAATAAACATAAACATCTAGTCCAATCCCGTGCTCAGGCAGGAGACTGTATGCCATTGCAGACAAGTGGCTGTCCAATCTCTTCTTGAAAACCTCCAGTGATGAAGCACCTGAAACTTCTGGAGGCAAGTCATTCCATGAGTTGTCAAGACTAGAACCTCCTTCTGAATTCAGAGATCTTATGGAAGACTTCTTTGGGGGTGAGATGATGTCACACCATGGCAGGAAGGGCTGGTCTCCTGGGTCCCTTCATCATGCTGCTTCTGCCAGACCTGGCAGGATGGGAAGAGGTCACCAGAGCGGGGCAGTAGCCCAGGGAAGTGGTCCTAGGGCTCTGTAGGTCCTTATCAGCACTTTGAACGGAACCCAGGAAGACATGGGCAACCAATGCAACTCACGGAGCAGAGGTGTCATGTGGCCAATGAGGAGCATCCATGACTTGCCCGTGCAGCTGCATTCTCTGTTGGCTGATGCTTCTGGTTGCTCTTCCAGGGCAGCCCTGTGTACAGTCCTGTGCAGTAGTCTATACAGTAGGTGACCAAAATGTGAGGGACCCTAAGGACAACCTTCTGGTCCAGCGGCTTGTACATAACATGGCTATCAAACATTCCTCAAACAGGCGACAAGAATCCAACACAGGTTCTGCTCCAGCGGTGCAACCCTATTGAGAAAAGGTGATGGCAAGTGTTCAGGTCTAGGGGCCCTCAAAGCCCCTGAATCTGAAGCTGAAGCCTGTTGCTCCCCCTTCAGACACCCGCAGCCTCTAAAGACCAAGCAAGACCTTCACAGCCCAGGGAGAAAAGCAGCATTCTGTTGGAAACCGTCGCCCCGCGTCTCTAGGCTGCATAGTGGAGATTAACGGGGCGGGGCGGGGGGGGGGGGAGACTGGATGGAAATTCTCCATCACCGTCGGATCTAGGGACGGCTTCCTGGGCAGGGGGCAGACGGCTGCCCCTAAGTATTACCCCTTCGTGTTGTTTGTGCGTGCTCTGTATCTCGTGTGACATTCTTGAGAATGAAATTTTCTCGACTGCCAATTTGCACAGTAACTCCCTGGTTTCAGCATTTACACCTTGAGACACGCAGTATAGGTACTGCTAAAAGAATCCGCCAGTTCGAAGGCTGCCTTTCGCGGCCCGCCTCGGTCACCGTTGCCTTGCCGCCCACCCAGCCCGGAGGGTTCCCGCCGCTCTGCCCATTTGGCTCCGGCCCCTGCGAGCGCTGGGATTCACACCGAGCCCCGCCCGGCAGCCTCTCCGGCGGTTGGGCGTTTCTTGCTGGGTTCTTTGTCCGCCACCGCAAACGTGGAACCGCAACACTCTTTCGTCAAAGCTTCGGCAGGTTTTCTTGGCCCCGTTTCAGCTTCTTTGCCTGACCCAGATAGAAAGCGAACGTTTCGCCGTTCGTTTATCATGGCCACCCACAGCAAACTTCGTAGTACCGAACATCTGCCGCGGACACCGACAGTTTTTAAGTTTTATTTCACGTTCAAATGTAAACTTCTTCTCTTCCGCCCGCTCAACTCCACGCCACGCCACGCGCGATTGAATATTTCAGCGGCGTTCATTTCCCTTGAACTCGCACCGGAAGCGTCTTCAGCTTATTGGTTTGCGCGGCTAGGGCCGCGGGACTGTGCGTCGGACTGAGCCCTTAGATTGTGCGGAGCAGCACCAGGAAGCGGCCTCGGAGCGGTTTGGGCTTGTGACGGGAAGCCAGCTGTGGCTTCTGTTTACGGGGCTGCAGCTGGGAATGCAGAGACGGGGCGGGAAGTAGGCAAAAAACCAAACCCCGAAATAATGTCTCAGGGAGACAGGTCCTCTTTACTTTAAAAGCAACCTGGACAGTCAGATTTGGCGAACCATGAAAGGGCAGGGTTTCCATGCCTTAATCCTCTTTTTCTTCTTTTCCATGCAGCCGTGATCCAGTAGCTCTATTTTGGATGACTTTGGGACTTCCAGAAGAAGCAAGGGATTATTAATAAAATCAGCATCAAACACTGGATGATGTCCATATTAGGATGACTCAGTGTGTGTGTGTGTGTGCCTTTTGAAACATCAAACCGGATGTTAGGAAAAATGAGGAGGCGGGTTCTGAGCTGCAAGTTGCAGGCGCCTGGCCTGTGTGTTTGCATGGTGATTTGTGTATTGCATGATTATAGAAAGGCGTTGCATAAATTTTGCCAAGCTGTGGAAGGAAAGTGCTCAGAGAAACAGGAATCCCAGAACATCTCATGGTCCACATGTAAAACCTACACACAGGTCATGTTATAGCCGAAAACCCGGTCCGATTCGGTTAAGAAATACTCGAGAAACGGGGTCCGTTTGGATGAGGCGAAGCTGCAGGGAAGCCGCGGCTTTTTATATTTGCCGCGGCTTCAAATTTCCTCGCTTCTCATTGGATGGTGAGCCAGCCAATGGGAATCATCGTCCCGACAGCCAATCAGCTGTCGGTCATCATTCCGCACATGCGCAGTATACAACAGGTCAGGAAGTCACTCTGTGGGCAGAAGGTGGTCAAAGAGTGAAACAAGGCAGTTCAGGCTCTCCCTCTGCATTCAATCTGCGTGTGAATTTATTGAGGGGGGGGCGAGGTTCAGCCTCTCACTCAAGCTTTGGTCACCTCATGGTTTGAACGCTGCAATGTGCTCCACAGGGAGTTGTCCTGGAAGACCACCTGGGAGCTTCAAGTGGTCCCAAATGCCAGAGAGTGGACAATGATTGTAAAGCAGGGGTCCCCAAGACTCGATCCACAGCCATCTGCTGGGCTGCAGTGTGTTCAGAACCGGGCCATGGAAGTGGTGGGCAAGCACCTGCATGCGTGCGCAGCTGCGTTTGTGAAAGTGGCACGCGCATGCGCAAAACCATCCCCTCTCCCGTCTCCCCTAAGCCGGAAAGGTGGAGGATCCCCGTTGCAAAGGCTCTGCAAACTCTACCGGTAAAAGTTAAGGAACACAGTGAAAAAATGGGACCGTGGTTAAACATACAGAATGGGAACAGGAACAGCAGCTGGCCTCAAGCGGTGCAGAACTTCTGCTTTCTAGCACTGGCCTTCGGCAGGAAAGGAACCAGCCAATATAGCTCTGAACTAGAACTTGTCATGTAGTGACTGTGGGGGTGGAGGGGCAGAAGGGAGATTGACTGTCAAGGCAACCATCAGAAAAAGTCTCATTCCAGGCCAAAACTGGGGTTTACGGAAATGCCTCAGTCGGACCTCTCCCCTCCTTTCGTTCTCATTCAAGGCACGAAGGTCCCAGGCTCAGATTATCCTCCTTTGGACACTTAATGCAAAGACTCAGCTCCTCGCAGAAGGTTTGGATGTTGGGAAAGGCATTACATACACTACTGAGACATACACTATTGTGCAAAAGATTTAGGCAGTTGTGTTAAAATGCTGTAAATTAAGAATACTTTCAGAAATAGAAGTGATAATGATTTATTTCTATCAATTGACAAAATGGAAAGTAAACGAACAGAAGAGCACTCCAAATCAAATCAACATTTGGTGTGCCCACCCTTTGTCTTCAAAACAGCCTCAAGTCTTTGAGGTACACTCACACATATTTTCTGAAGGAACTCAGTTCCAAACATCTTGAAGAACTAACCACAAATCCTCTTTGGATCTGCCTCCAACCCTTCTGTCTTCAACTGATAAACTATTACCACTTCTATTTTTGAAAGCTTTTTTAATTTATGGCATTTTTGCCCAACCGCCTGGCACAGTACTGTAGTGTAAATCATCCAGGTCTGGTTGGTCCTGAGAGACGAAAGCCGGCTGGGTGACTTTGGCCAATCCCTCTCAGCACAACCTACCTTGCCAGATGGTTATGGTGGGAAAAATAGAAGGAGGAATACATAATAACAGAGTTGGGAGGAACCTTGTAGGAAGGAGTATTAGTTTTATTTGCTGCCTTGGGTTATTTATAAAAATAATAAAGGCAGGATTTAAAAATCTTTCAAAAAGATGGATGGACTCAGTTATGGCGGTGATGAGACCAGGTTGGTGGAAGGTTGTCTTCCTGGGGAAAAATCCATCTATGTGGCCCCCAAGAATTGATCTCGACTCGATGGTAGGTTGTGGCCATCAACCTTTCCCCCCTGAGATGAATAAAGAGTCCAGTTCTTGGTGGGGCAGCAGAAAACAGAGAATCCAGTCTGAACTTCAACAAAGTCAGCAAGTGTTTAGGGACAGCAATTCCAATAAAATGCAAATGAAGCTCAGTTCTATTGGTCAGTGGGAGATAGATCTTCCCATAGTCAGGTTTCTCAGGCTACAGAAAGCCTTCCTTCCCTGGGGGGTTGGGGGCTCCGTACAGTGTAGACAATCTAGAACAACAGTCCCCTAGTCAAAGACTACCAAGGAGAAACCCACAACCCCACCAACACTGACAGGGAAAGCCAGCGTACAGGAGTAGAGAGCAAACCCCACATTCCTAACACTGATGGGAAATAATGTCTGCAAGAAAATAACTCAGCTCAAAGAACACCAAGGACACCACAATCTAGCTACGTAGATTCTCTCCTATGGAAAACCACACAAGAAACCACAACGGTGGAAGGAGTCTGCCTGTAGGTAAAGCTCCCCCAAGGGTCCACAGTCTTTCTGCACAAAGGCCTACGACTGTATGGCCTGCCCACCAGAGTCAGACACAAACCTCCAATAAACTGCACAGCCAGATGGAAAATAGCTCAACAAAGCGGCTAAAAAAGGATCCACGGCTAAGGATTGTGGATGCTCAGACTAAACAAATCCCACACACCCCAGAGATAACCCCAGGGAGCAACTGGAACAAAAGACAGTCTCAAAACACAAAAATGCTGACAACCACTGTCAAGGCTGCATTCTTAAGACAAGCCCATAAAAAGAAAAACCAAACTCCAAACCAAATTGCTCAAGCTCAACCTCAAGCAGAGACACCAGAACCCAAAAGGATGGTCAACACCGCCAGACCGCCATCTGTCTTCCGCAGAATATCAAAAGGACTCACAAATGGATGATGTGAAGCAATTGGAATTCCTTGCAGCCTTAGAAGCAGCTTTGAAAACCGCCAGATTGGCACAGAAACATAAGGCAGAGAGCAGGGTGGCTCTCAAACCAAAGTCTCAAGAAGGAGCCAGCCACCACCATCCTCCCAGCAAACCAAGAACGAACCACAGCCAACATGAAGAGAACACAATGCTGACAAAAAGCCAAAGAATTACTGGAGGACAAAGAGACCTTCACCCCAGTAAATACCAACCCAATACAGAAACTGAACATGCTGATTGAGAGACCTCCTTGGCAGACTAACCGAGAAAGGTCAATCATAGAAGAGGAGCAGCAACACAGGAAAAGCAGTGGACGTTTCTCTGGATGCCCCAAAACAGAAACCTGACATAGGTTTTCATCCGATGATATGGGGACCAGCGACCCCAATACACAACACAGCCACAGAACCGACCAAAGCCTTGGACACCTCATAGAGAAGAGTGAATATTTTACCAACTATGCATCCAGAAAAGAAAAGGCCTAATAAGAGAAGACATTGAAACAATGGTTCATTCGATGTCACAGCCCCCTTTACCTCCATGGAACCACAGCGCTACACAGCACATCTGACCTAATTAAATATCGTGAGATCAAAATAACCGGAATCATGGACCTGACCAGCCTCTGGCTCCTCACTACCTGCTTTCAGCTTGATGGACAGCTATGCCAACAAATCAGAGGGAGACTTACTCTCAGCATCTAGAAGCCAGGGCTCTCCCATACAAGCAAAAAAAAATACGCAGATATGTAGTTATGTCGGTTGGTAGGCCGATGACAACTTTGACCTAATGAAAAAGAACAAGCGAAGGAGACAAATGGAGCAATCAAGAGCATCAAAGGGAGAATATTCACAAGGAAGAAGGAAACCACAAACATAAACCTTCCTGGATAGCCGCGTCATCAGAAGGAACAAATTAAAAAGGCATGCCTACTGAAAAACCACCCACACTCTCCAAGCGCCCCAGCATCAAAGCAATAACTCATCCGCCCACAAAAGGAACTGTGTAAGGATGAACACAAACACACTGCAGCAGTAACCCACAACACCAGGAAAGGGAAATAACACTGCACAACACATTGCAAGAAAATAGAAACTCACATAACTTCATCAGAAGGCCTCAAACCCTCACGGCTTCAACCTCAAACTGTCCACCATGGATCTCACCCCATTCCTAAGAGGTCCGAAAAGGGAGTGTGCATAAGCGCACCAGCGTGGCTACCGTCCCTGTCTTACTGTCCCCCTTTATCTGTACTTCCTTCCTTTATGTTTATGTTTATACTTATATCTGATATCTTGTACATGTTTGACAAATAAAATAAAAATAATGAATTAGATGCCCACCACTCAACCTGCCACAGCACAACCAACACAAGCTAGGAAAAGGATAATGTGGCTGTTACATGAAAAACATTTCAGACTAGCAAAGGGCATTCACGAACACCAAGCTGCCATCAGAAGACACAACAGAAGCTCCTTAATCTGGTAAGGCATGGAGCAGCAGTTTCAGCTGGGACCCTGGGAGCATCCTTGACCAAGTAAGGAATTCCTGGAAGCTTGGCATTCCTGTAAATCAGCTCTTAAAGGACCACACAGAGACAGATTTACAATCTTTCAAGGGAGGAAATAAAGAGTCTCAGAAAGAAACAAAAACCCCAGAACATAAGAAGCCTTCAACAACCAAAGCACCAGGGAAGCGGCCATCAACACACTTCCAAAGGGAAACCCGCCCCCCTCTCTGTCGGCCAAGCTACTGCAGGTCCTAAACAGGGCGGAAGCCCCCACTCCACCCCCAGCAGCGGCGTCAGCTGGTCTGCTAATGAAACCTCTGCAAGGGACCGCCGGGCTGCCAGAGCGGCCGGGGCCCCGCAGCGGGGACCTCTCCGATTCTGGGCCCCTTGCCAAGAGTCCCGCCGAGCCGGACAGCCGGGCCGAGGCGAAGGCGGGATGGGCCGCCGGGATCGGGGGGACGGGGGTCCTCCTTGATGGCAGGCTGGAGGGGGGGGGCGTAGCTGCCCTGCCCGGAGGAAGGATGCTCCGTGCCAGCCGGGCGGGGGAGGGAGGGAGGGAGGGAGCTGCGGGGGCGCGGCCGTTTCCCGGACCGGCGGCAAGCGCTGCGCTGCGCTGCGGGAGGGGCAGGAGAGGGACCCGCAACCCCCCGGGCTCTCCGGGCGGGCGGAGGCCATCTTGGGGGGCGGGGGCTCCCAGCGCTCGCTCCTCCCGGCTCCGGCCTCGCTCCGCCCGCCGCAGCGCCTTCCCTGCTGGGCGGCCGGGCGGGCGGCAGTGGCGAGGCGAGGCGAGGCCCGGCGAAGCGCCTCCCGTTTTGCGTCCTGAGCAGCCGAGCCGAGCGATGCGGGCGGCGGCGGTCCGGCTGGTGCTGGCCGGGACGCTGGCGCTGGCGCTGGCGGCGGGGCTGGCCGTGCCCCGCGAGAACCGGCCGGCCCTGGAGAAGCTGCTGCCCGCGGCCGGAGCGCGCTTCGGCTGGACGAACCTCAGCTGTCCCGCCTGCCGGCTGATCTTCACCGCCCTGGACGCCAGCATGCAGGTGGGTGGCCCGCTCGCTCGCTCGCTCCCTCCCCGGGAGAGCAGAGCCGCGCTTCCGCTCCGGCAAAGCGGGCCCGGCTTGTCCCTTTCTCACCACTCGCTGAGGTGGTTGCCCGGCCGGGCGGCTTCCTGGAGGCAGCTGGGGCGCCTCTCCTGCCCGCGGGGCCCTCCCGGACCGGGCTGGAGAAGGTCCCGGGGCCCTTGTGGAAGTTTCCCAGGAGGAGGGCACCTTCTGGCGGGGGGAGGGGAGATTCTTGCCAAGGAAGTTGGCCGAGCCCCTTGGCGGCCCCCTCCCCTTCTGAAGCTTAGAGCCGACTTCCCTGGACACCCCCCCCCCCCCAGGCCCAGGGGGGCAGGGCCTGGGCAGACACACACACTCTCTCTCTCTCTCTCTCTCTCCTTTTGTTGGCCGCTTAATTCCCAACCTCCAGTAGGTCACGAGCTCTTCATAAGCAAGGTGGAGGCTGGTCAAGGGCGGAGGGAGGGTTGCATAGCCAGGAAGCTGCTGAGTCCACACAGCTGAGAGATTTCCTCATCAGCCTTCTCTCTCTCTCTCTCTCTCTCTCTCTCTGTGTAGGCAGAACATGGAGTTTTTGGGGACAGAGGAAGAGAAGCTGCCATGAGTGGCCCTCCTCTTTTCCCAAAGGGGGCCCTGCCACAAAGGACTTACCCCTCCCTCCTCAGTTTCCCTTGAGTGTCTCCTGGTTGGTGCCCACTCCCAGCCTGAGACTTTAGTGGGATAAGGTCAGTCGAGGTGGGAATCTTCTTGGGGCTGACCCTCTGCTTGGTGCCCAGCCAGCTAGATGGACAGGGCCAGAGAGAGGGTAGGGAAAGAGTAGGAGAGCCAAACTGGACCCTGGGAGGCCCCTCTGGCCACTCTGCCCTTTGCATCCCAGGCTTAGAAGCCTTATTTATTTATTTATTTATTTAT
>JAEANM010013552.1:0-14355 GCA_017656035.1 Myanophis thanlyinensis | reverse complement strand
CCATGCTGGCTCAGGAATTCTGGGAGTTGAAGTCCACGAGTCATGAAGGAGCCGTAATTGCCCACCCCTGCTCTAGTTCGTTCCTTGCTTCCTCACCCTGACCGGCACATCCAAGCATCATCAGCGAGGACCAGTGGCAGCCCAGCCATCTCGCAGTTACCATGGCGATGCGCCTGTTTCTCTCGGCTCTGCCTCTCTCCCCCACCTTGACCCCCAATTCTTTATCTGGGCTGCTTAACCTGGAACCGATGCCCACCCCCATTTGTTTAGAAGACAGACGGCGCATGGCAAGCCCTCCCCCCGCGCCTCTCAGGGCCTCCCTCCCCCCCCTCCCTCCCTCCCTCCCGCTGGGCAGGGGAAGCAAAACAGAGGATGCCCGGCCTCCGTGGGTTGATGGCCGCAAGCCTGCATCGTGGCAGCCTTCCACCACTGCAGCCCTGCACCAGCGAATGCATCTGTCTTTCCAGCAAGCGGGGGAGCCGTCCTCGCTCCCAGCCTCCGTCCGCTCCCCTGGTCGAGAAATTGCAAATTTGCCGGGATGCAGATCAGCCTTCCCAACCCCAACGGAAGCGGGAGGGAAACAGAGTTTGCTGCGTTGCAATTAGCTAGCCATCCCTCTGCTCTTCCCCCTGCCTCTCTCGCGTGGCCCTTGGTTTGAAGGCCTGGGTGGGTGGGTGGGTGGGGGCAGCTCACTTAACCCCCTCCCATCCTCTGCACCGGACCTACCTTCTCTCTCTTTGCACCTACAATTGGTGGCATCTCCACCTCGGAGCAACAAAGCCCTCGTTGGCATCTTGCTAACTTAACTTTTGAGTTTTCCTAAGACCTCAGGAGGAAATTCTGGTCAGAAACCTGATTCTTTGCTTTCCCAGAGCAGAATCTTACAATTCTTCTGGTAGAGTTCAGGGGTGGGGTGGGGGGCTGCAATCCATCTGTCATTGCCCCTTTTCCCACTGGTTGCATGGATGTTGCTTTTCAAGGAGGAGGAGAGCGAGAGCGAGAGCGAGAGCGAGCTGGCTTTGGCAAGGCCTGTAGTGAACAACAAAGCTGTTTAATTGGCTTTCCTAATTGCCTTCTTCCCGTCTGCCTGGGAATTAACATAACAAGCAAAACAGCCTGGGTATTATCAGAGGCGCCTGTGTTTCACCCACAAAATGGGGTGGGGGGAGGGGAAATGGAGGGAGGGAAGGACCCTTAACGTGTTTTTTTTTTCCTTTCCCAAACCAGCATTTTTTTTGGGCGAAATCTCCACCATCTGAAGCTTCCTGCTTTTCCCCTTTGGACCAAGCTATTGAAATGCAAGCCGCCCCAGAACAGATCGTCCTCTCCTTCTGTAACCTGCACCTCCTAACAATTTGAGGGTGGGGGAGGGGAGAGAAGAAAGTCCTTAGAAAATGGTTCAAGCCCACGTCCAAATCTCTTTGGCGCTAAATCTCAGGGCCCTGGGCACGTTGCCCAGAGCTGTCAGAAATGGGAGGGCCCAGCCCTTCTCTCTGCTGCACAGACCTGCCTAAAAGTGGCTTCCTGGGACAGACCCCGTGTGATGAGCATCAGGGAGTTTTAAAGTCCGTCCTCCCCCCCCCCCTCGCATGGCCAGGGATTGAAACTCCCACCTGTGGGAGTCTTAATACGCAACAAACCTCATTCAGTTCAATGCCTGGAGCCAAGGTGGGTTTTGGTTTTGGGGCCTCCAGGCAGGTCCACTTCGGCCTGATCAGTGGCAAAATCTGGGTTTTTTTGTGTTGAATCATCTGCTTGGGGAGGGGGAATGGCATTGTTAGCATCCCCTCGGCTGTCTCCTCTCAGCCTTTTCATTAGAAGGAGTGGCACGCTTTCCAATTAATTGCAGCCCTTCAGCCGCCGGGCTCTCTGCAGCGAGCCGCAGTTGCTCTGCCAGGCACATCCGAAAAGGGGTGGGGGTGGGGGTGGGGGTGGCAGTCCACAGGGAAGGTTCTGGGGGCCCCACCCACCCGCCAGCCAATGAAGCCGGCCATTCATCAGGGGCTGGATGGGACCTTTGCAGAAGGACAGCCCCGAGAGGGAGCTGCGGGTTCCTTTTTTGCTGGGTCATCTTCTGTCTTGGTGAGCCCACCAGGATGCGCGCCTCGGGGATCCCTCGATCTCCGAACAAGCGTTGAAAGAAACCAAGCGGTCGCCGTTTCTGAGAGATCCAAGGTGAAGAAAAGGCGCCACAAACCCATCTTTCTCCTTCGATCCTGAAGGAAAAACGATCCCGAAATGCCCGCATTTGGAGGAATGTGCCTCAAGGAACCAGCTGCAGCCTCTCTCCCCCTTCTTCTGAAGGTTAATTTGGGAAGATAACTCAATAGTGTTAGCAACAGATGCTCCAGCCAGGCAGTTCGCGGACACAGAAATCAACAGGAATAATCTACAAGTCCAGTCTTTGCTCGCTAACCTAATCAAAATGTGTGGCTCCGGCTTTATTTATTAACAGGGGCCGGCTATAAATATACTTGTTACCAATGTTTTTACCTTCTGCATCATAGCACTTTATCTTCCCTCGCATCTATTGGTTCCGTTTCTGAACAAATGAACCCCCCCTCCTAATTCCCCCACAGGCAGAGCCCAGCCCCCTGCCTCTTTCCTCCTTGTAGGTACAACACAGTGACATAACGCATCTTTCTTGCAGGGCTAATTAGCCATTGGTTAATTAAAAGCACATATTCTTTTCAGTAACATCTCTCCCCCCCCCCACTTTCTTAGAACAAGCAGGAGGAGGGATGAAAACATGTCTCTTTTAAAAAATAGAGGAGAGGATGTTGCAGGAAGGTGTCCCTGTCCAAAGGTTTTCCTCCCAGCCATCAGTGTGAACAACCCCCCCCCATCTTTCCTCCCCCCGCCCCAGGAAGCTGAACAGATCTTTGCATGCATGAAGGCAGAATGGGGACAGGGCTGAATTCCAGCCTCTGGTTTCGCAATCATGCCTACCTGCTGAAGGCTGGCTGCAGTTAAGTTGCGGGCAGAGGGAGAGGCTCACACCCCAGCCTCCTCTTCCTCCTCTTCCTCTTCTTCCTCCTCCTCCCCATCTGGAGTTACTAGAAACCTGCAGTCTTGGAATTCTGCCTGGAAGGGAGCCTTGATAGATACAGAGATAAATAAATATTATTATCCTGGAACCTTTCAATTTCGTTGCACAACATTGTTGAGCATTGACAATAAAGGATTGGATTGAATTGACTGAATAGACCTGCAGGAAGAAAGAGGGGAGGATTATCGCTCCCAGATACCCATCCCATTATATCTTAACAGACTTTGTGGTGAATTGTGTCCGCTTGTAGGTGTGAAATTACCGTCAGGGATATTTTGAGCAAAACCAGAGGGTGGAATTCAGCCCTGTCCTCAGCTGCAGCGGCTCGCTTAACAGGTCTGGCCAGGAAAGTCGTAAAAGGGAGCAAAACGCACTTAACAAATGCCTCCTTTAGCAACAGAAATTTGGAGCTCAGTTGTGGTCTTAAGGAGAGGAACTACCTGCATTGTGTTGGAATCAAGGCTGCCTCCTTTGCTTCCGTCCTATGGAACCGCTGTCCTTGGTGCTGAAACGAGGCTGGCCCATCTAGGCAGGCTTTTATGGCTTTCAAAACAAAACAAAACAAAAACCCAGTTGTTTTGAATTGATCATCATCTTATTATTATTATTCTTCCCCCATAATCCCTTGTGGGGTAGAGTCTGGGCAACTAAATGGAGCTAGCAGAGTGTTTAATGGCCGGATGCCCTTCCTGTCACCAATGCAGAGTTTTATTCAGCAGGTATATTCTCACTGTGCCCATGGGCCGTCTGACTTCTAAATGCCAGATAACATCATGACTAGACTTAATACAACAGACTCACAGTGACAGTGCAACGAACAACATTTACATATTGGTGGAATAATGTGTGTGCACGTATAAATATGTATGTATGTATGTATGTATGTGGAAATGTATGTGGAAATGTGGCATTTCCTGGGGTTAGAGATTTGTTTATAAGTCTGGAGAAGTATTCTGTATCTGAATGTATTCTTTGTTTCTGTGCTTTGTGTGATTGTACAGATGGAGGCTCACTCAATTTTGCTGCAGGCTTGTTGTGCATTGACAATAAAGGATTGAATTGAATTGAGAGAGAAATATCGGCCTCCACCTACGATCGAACTCACAGCCTCCTGATTGTGAGGAGAGAGCTCCACCTCTCTAGGCCATCGCACCACTTGGTTGTTTTGAATTGATGCAGGCATGTAAAGAACGACAGAATAAGAGAGTGGGAAGGGGCCTTGGAGGTCTTCTAGTCCAGCCCCCTTCTCAAGCAGTAGACCCTATACCATTTCAGACAAATGGCTGTCCAATCTCTTCTTGAAGACCTCCAATGATGGAGCACCCACAACTTCCATTCTCACTGTCAGGAAATGTCTCCTTGGTTCTAGGATGGATCTCTCCTTGATTAGTTTCCATCCAATGCTTCTTGTTCTGTCTGCAGGTGCTTTGGAAAATAGGCTGCTCCCCACCCCTCTACATTGTGGCAGCCCCTCAAATATTTGAACATTACTATTATCTCACCCCTACTCCTTCTTTTCAGACATACCCAATGTCTGCAACCATTCTTCGTATGTTTCAGCTTCCGGTCCCCTGATCATCTTTGTTGCTCTTCTCTGCACTCTTTCCAGAATCTTTTATAACACGGTGACCAAAATGGGAGGCAGTATATTCCAGGTGTGGTCTTACCAAGGCTTTATAAACCAGTTCTAGACCATCACAGGTTCTTGATGCCATCCCTCTGTGAATGCTGCCTAGGATTGAGGGAAACTGTAAAAGGCATGTTGGTAGAGGAAGGGGGTGCGTGGGAAACCCTGCCCCTCACCCTTAACCACCAGGAAAAGACCTTGCTGTGTTTGCGCAGATGACACAGCCACGCTGAGTGCATCCTTGTCAATGGAAAAGAGGCTTAGTACTTTTGTTGTTTGCATTTGGACATACTGTCTTTCTCCTAAATAACCCGGACCTCAACCCACTCTCCGAAGATGCCCTTTTGAATACCCCTGGCTGGTTTATAACTGGCTCGAAAGGAAGAATCAAATAGAATTTTGCTTTTTCTCTCTGGATCAAACAGTCTAGTTCAGTATTGATACAGTTATTGTGTTTTGTATTTCAAAAGTTGCCCGGGGAATATTTTATTGACAGGCGAGGTTTAAATGCAATTGTCTTCGCAGTCTCCATTGCTCTCACGTATGCACATATATTTAGATTAAATTTTGATGAGAGGATGCTAGCAAGCACCAAAATCTCATGAAGCCACAGAGAATGTATCTTTCCAGTTAATTTTGAGGCAAGCTTCGTCCTTCTTTCAATATCATTTACAGAAACATAGATTTCCTCTTCCCTTTCATGGTCTAATTTAATCTGACTGGCTCTCGCTGTACATTTACGCCACCAGAGAGCTACAGGTTATGGTTAAATAAATGTCAAGACTCCTTTTTTTTTTTTTTTTAAAGAAAACCTTCCTTTCCATTCTTAGCAAGGCTTCCTGCAGGGATCAGGTGTTTTGCGCCTTGCCTGAAAAATCCCATCTTCTTTGCCTCCCACCTGGCCAGACATTCAACAAATGACATTGTAGAATTAAATGTCTTGTGAAGCTACAAGTACGGGTTTGTTAGAATTTTAATATCTGTCGTCTGGAATTGAATATGAAACTGGGAGACGAAAAATGGGGGTGAGAGCAATTTCCATAGGGGTTCTGTGGCTGAGGCCGTTGACTTCCACCCAGAGAAGGGACGTGTTGGCCTTGAGCAGCAGGTGCTGCTACGGGGCAAGATTGCGAGCTGCCTCTCCTAATGTCCTTCCTGGGTCAGTCCCTCACAGGACAGAGTTGTACATGGGCAGCACTGTGGTCTCCCGCTGACCTTCTGAAACTTCAGTGGGAGGGGGGGAACCCTCAGCTGGGTCAGAGGAGACTCTTGCAAGGATGTTTGTCCTAGGCTTAAGAACAAAGAGAAAGCCACCCACTTTGCAGGGTGGAGATGTTTATAATTGTGGTTCTACCACTGTAGTTCGTGAAAGACCCAGAGATGATCAATCCAACTTCAGAATGTGTGGGCTTCTATCGGTTGCTGGAAAGAGACGTATCCTTATGGAAGATTTGAAAATCCAGGGGTTGGTCCCAATCCTGTCATTTCTGCAGCTGCATTGGACCCCCTCCTCCAAATAGGAGCACCAAGCCTTGCCCACCAGCAACTTCCTCTCCGTGTCTTAGATTTTGCTACTCCATCGATGGCACTTGGTGAATTATTCCAGGTGCCCTCCGGTGGTGTTTTTTTTTTTTTTTTTCCCTTCCCCTAATTGTTAGTGTTTGACACACATTATTAATGGCATTGTGGTGGCTGGAAATAGCAGCTGGGCCGAAATAATTTGCTTAGCATTAAAAACGGAGGTGTCGGGGATGTGGAATCAAGAGTGTTGATCAGAGCTGAAGAACAAGAAAATTTGTGGGGGTTCGGTGTGTGGGGAGTTAGACAGACGAGGAAAGAAATGGGGCTGCAGCCACCAAGCTTGTCAAGTTTCAAGCATGTTTTGAATGTCACCACTCCACGCAGTTTGCAGAATTCCTTGGATGGTCATCTTCCGTTCTTTTTCTCTGAGATTGGTCAGCTTCTGGCCTCTGGGCCGGAGAGGCTTTTCCCAGAGCCGGCTTTTCTGACCACTTCTGCCAGCCTGCTCCTTCAGAAGCAGGAAGCCCCCTCCTAGAATGTCATACACCAAACCAGTTTAGGTCAGGCAGGACCCTTGGGCTTCCCAGGGCACACTCACGCTCCACTAATGTCACTAATGGCAAACATGGTTGGATTGAGGTCAAGCCCTGGCTCTCCCCTTCCCTTTCCCTTCCCCCTTTGCCCCAAGCCTTTAGCTGTTGTGTGCCAGCTCCCCTTCCTTCCCTCCCAGTCCAGCAGGTCTCGGACAAAGCCATAGTGGTATTGATCATCGGGCCAGCAGCCTTGCGCATGCTGGCTGAGGGAGGGGAGAGCCTCACTCCACAGCCGCACCACCGAAAGGCAGGCGTTGAGCGACAGAGACAAGCACGCATATGTGCGTGCTCCATCCCTCCTTCCCTTCTCCGTCACTCCTTGGCCGGGCGCTCTGGTTGCTGGCTGGAAATACAGCAGAGAGCCTCGCCTGCCTCCTCCTCCTCCTCCTCCTCCTCCTCCTTTCCTTCAGGGCTCTTTTGTTCCACTGACAAGCAGATTCGGCAGCAAAGCTCAGGAGGAGCGTCCCGGCTCCCGCAGACCATCGGGGGACAAATTCCTGTGGCGGAATCACAGAAAGAGCGCTTCCCTGGTCCTCAGGTAAGGCTGCCTGTGGGGGGGGTGGGTGGGTGGGTGGGTGGGTGTGCAAAAGGCAACTCCCCAGGGAGAAGGGGGCTGGCCTGGAGGGATCTGCTTTGAGAGGATCTTTTGTTGGTGGAGGGAATGAGGTTCAGCCTCCCTTCCCCATGAAAAACCCACCCTGTTCTGCTTTTGAACGCACTGCCCGGTCAGTCCTGCCCACCACACCACCGGCTTCCCAGAGGATGTGGCACACTCTGGCCAGGCAAAGTTGGGCATGTGCTCCAGCTGACCGATGGGTGGGTTCCTTTGTCCTGGGTGCACCTGGGCCACACTCATGCCAGGAGAAAGAGAGTGCGGCGTTTTATGCGCAGAGAAACCTGGTTCCGAACTCTGAAGGGCTGCAAGGCGCAGGAGGTCCAGCTGGAACCCGGCCACTCCAGCCAAGGCTGGGCTCTGGGATCAGGGAGCAGAAACCCGGCAGGACTGGGTGAGCCTGGACCCTTAAAGAGGGGCCCCAGCAGCCACTTCTGAAGTTGCACCTAAACCGGATGCTCCATCTCCTCGCAGAGCACATGGAGACTCTGGTGGGGCTGGCTTGGGAGAAAGCACCAGCTGCTCTGCTCTCCGAACCTCTTTGGAGCCCCAAATGGTTTGAAATAAGGGGGGGTCTTTGCTCTGGGCTAATTCTGAGAACCCCTGCTGCTTCAGAGAGGGATCTCAGCCCTTGTGGGGCTCTTTCTTGCAGCTCTCCCCATTTCTGGGAGGAAAGGGGGCACTGCAGAGTTAGGGGGCATGGAGCCCTGGCTGGGCCATCCTGAACAAGCCGGGCTTTGGGTTGGAGCGACCAGGGGAGCAGAGAGCCATGTTCCCCTTTTCTATGGGGCCAGAAGAAACCTTTTGTGGGCAGAGATGCTTCTCGACTGGGGTGTGGCAATGGGGAAGGTTTGGGGGTGTCTGCCAGGAGGAGGAGAGCAAGCGATGGGATCTGTTTTGTGTTTGGCGATAGTGGTTGAAACTTCCAGATGGCCTCCCTGGAGATTTTTAGATGGGACCATGACTGTCCCCCCACCCCAGGGTCCCTCTTCTACCCCCACCCCATGAGGGACATCCTATGGGGGGGAGTGAGTTTGGTGAGAGGGTGAAGGAGGCACCAGTTTTCTGGCATGAAGTGTAGGAGTGAAAGGCAGCAGGTGGCCATCTGATCACCCCGCGCCACATTCCTAAATGCCAGGGATGGATCCTGGGAGCACAGAACCCAGAATTCCCAGCCAGCAGGAATGACACAGACTTGCTTCTTGTGTTAGTGGATTGCCTGAATGGAGAGGGGATCCAGGCCAGTTTTGGGGGCTGCGTGGTCCCTAAAGTCCTTTTGGCTTGGATGCTGTTTAACGGACAAGCCCGGGATGGGGCAATGTTTTTCCAAACATCAGTGACTTTTAGAGGGCTTCTACCTTGCAAAGGCCTCTGAACATGTACAGAGAGCTTCCTCCCTGGGCTTTTGTCTCATGCATCTTTGCTCCCTGGTGCCTCAGAACATTGTTCCGCACCTTGGCAACTTTAAGCGGTAAGGACTTCAGCTCCCAGAATTGCCAGCCAGCCAGGTTGAGAAATACCGAGTGCTGTGGAGTCTGGAAATTTAAATCACCCGGTGGTCTTTCCTTATTCTCATTCAGCACATGCATGTGCAATTTGGGAAGGGGGCAAAGGGAGCCCTCTGAACTACATTTCCCAGCTGGCTGTGGGTCTCTGCCCTGCCCCATTGAAGACAGTCGCATCGGCTTTCTAATGCCATCTGCTGCACCCGTGTCCAGTCTGAACTTGGACAAACTTCATCCTTTTCAGCAGTGGGAATGGAGAACTCCAAACCCATTTTTATTTTCTTTTTAAAAAGAGGGGAAAGGGGCCTGCGATGCTGTCTCGTGGCCAAGAACGGGACTCAAATCCATTTCTAAATGAGCAGTGACATTTTCTCTCCAGCTTGTTGCCTGAGGTTTCGGCATGTCGGGTGGTTGAAATGGAGGAAGCTTGTTAGCTGATGCTGGGCATCCCCCACCCTGTCAAAATCACCCACCCACCCCATTCCTCCCCACCCACCCACCCCCGTCTGGTCTTCCCTATGAATATGAATAAATATGAATAAACTTAAACTTCCAAGGGGCTTTTTCCTGGCGGTGAATCTTTAGAATCTCTCAGAGTCTTTAATGGTGGTGTGTTTCCATCAGTAAAAACCACTTTGTTTCCTGAGCTTGAGAGAGAGGAAGGAAAAGCTATTTATTTTCCACTGATCATTGTGAGGTGCCAGCAGAGCCAGCAGAGCACCTCACAATGGTCCCCATTTTACAGATGGGGCAACTGAGGCTAAGAGAGGGGTAGTCGGATGGATGTACAGGACAGTCTGTGCTTTTCTGCACCAAGACAAGGCTCAACTCACCCCATTTTTGGAGGGTCCGGCTTGACCAGAAGAGCAAAAAATGTCAGCGGTTGCAGAATGACACCAGTTTCCACTTTGGCTGAGACCGCTGGTGTTTAGTCCCATCTGGGGAAGTGTGGTGGTTGTGCTGGTTTTGTCTTGGCTGTTTTTGAGACAATTCTGCCTCTGCACATAGAGGTTGCCTTAACTTGCTTTACTTTTTAGAGCTCTCTTCCTTGAGATGAAGGGTTAGCTTGCATGTCCTCACTTAGGCTTGCAAGACTGGAATCGCCCTCCCTCTTAGCATGTCCCACAATGGCCATTTGGAACCCCCGGACTCATCACTTGACCGCTGGATCACAGGGGCAGCCGTCCAAAGCAGGCCAGGGGTCAGAGGTAGTGTGGAGGTATCTACCCCACCTTCACCGTCATGAAAAATGGGAAACTTTGTGGGGAGAGAAGCAGCAGCCCCAGCCAAAAGGTTCAGGATGTGTGACCCCAAGGCCACTCAAGAGATGCTTTTTCCTGTGGCCGAGAACAAGGCACCCCCTTCCGTTGCTGAATTCGGGGAGAGGTCTGCCTGGGGTTGTTTCCTGCAAAACACACCACAGCACCACCACTCCAAACTCTGCAAAGGAGCAAATGTTGGCTGGGCTGTAGCTGGATTTTCCGCCTTGGTGCCGGTGCGTCAATTCAAAAGCAGATTCTGATGCTCGGTTCGCTTCCCTTTCATAAACGCACCCAGAAGGTGTGAGGAGCAAGCAAAGCCAAAAATACATTTCCAGAGCTGAAAAACGTAGACAGGACAGGAGAGGCACTGAAGCCTCTTCTGCCCCCAAGACCGAGGGATGAGGGATCGCCCACTAAAGGGGAGAAAGGGGTCTTTGCTGCAGGCTGAGCAAGCTGAAGTCTAAAAAAAGTGTAACCACGACCCGACTGGGGAGGCCCACATATTTTGTCCCAGGGTGCTGTGATCTGGGAGAAGGTTTGCTTTCGGGAGGAGAGAGATCCAGGCGTGAAGACAGAATTGGTGCAGAGGAAGCTGCAGGGTGGGGGGGTGGGGGGGTGGGGGGAGGAAACGCCACACAAACAGGTGGCCTCTTTTCCGCCAACTGCAAAATCTTGCCTGGAGACATTAAACTCCCCGGCTGGAATTTTCAAAAGGGATTTGTGGCTGTCAGCAAGTTTATTGTTTCTGACAGCCTTTCCATCAGCCTAGTGGAGGCATCTTCCCGGAGGGGTGGGTTGTCATGGTGAGGCTGCCGGGAGGGCCCTTCCCCATGGGGAGAGGAAGGCTGGGTGAAGGGCAAAAATCCAGAGGAACTGGCCAGGGGGACGAAGGAGGCCCAGAGCAAGAGAGGCCTGGAACAAGGATTGGAAGAGATGGAGTGGCAAGTTTAGGAGCTTCTGAGGATGAACTGGAATCCAGAACCAAATGAGCTATAGACAAATTTGGGGAGGAGGAAGAAAGGGGTCTCCCTGCCCCCTGCCCATCTGTTCCTTGTGAGGAGCCACCTTGAGGGCAGCAGTTCAGGCCAATTCAGTCCCCCAGGCCGGGCAGGGTCTTGTTGCGAAGCCAGCTTGCTTGGTGGTGGGCACGTCCAACTCCTTTTCCAACCCTGGTCTTTGTGCTGTGGGGCAGCTGCCTCCCTGCTTGGGAAAAGAACCAACCTTGGTGGGGATGGTGGTTGGGAGGGGTGTAGACCCTGAGTGTGGACCCTTGTCTCGACCATGGAAGGCTTCATGGCCAACCCCGAGGCCTGTCGAAGGCCACTCAAACCACAGGGCAGAGGAGAAAGAAAAGGCCAGGTAATGCAAGAGTCTCTCCTGGATTAAATGGAGCCTTCTGGAGAGATCTTACCTTGCCTGATGTGAGGAAGAGCTTGGGGGATCCCATCTGGAAAGAGATCCTCCGTCAATGGAGCCTCCGCCACCAGGGCTGAAGCAGCCAGGCTAGAGATAAAGTGTTGGAGAAGACCACGGCCCCTCTTTGTGGGCTTCCTAGAAGCCACCAGTGGACCACTGACAGCGAGGTGGCCGTATTGTCTTGCCCTCCACGGCTCCCTTCGTTCACGGTTGAAACACACGCATCACAACTTCATCCCAGCGGAGCTGAGAGAACCAAAGACAGCAGGAAGACCCGCAGCCTAATCTGGACAAGAGCTTCTTCAGACGGGAACCGACCAGCCCTCCGCACGGACTGAACGTTGAAGACTATCGAGGAATGGTTTTCACCGTGAATTCAGCAGGGTGCCAAGAAGGGGCAGAAATGCAAGAGGCAAAGGGGGGCTTGAAACGTAGCCCACCCTGGTTGAGCTTTTTTTTTTTTTTGCTGCTCCTGTGGGAGTCGAGACATTGTTCGACTGCAACGTCTCCCCTTCACTCCGAGCATCCCTTTTCATCTGGAGAAGATGGCCTTCCCTCACCTGCCCCACCCTGGTTTTTGAATCACCCCCACCCACAACCGCCTTCCCCACCCAGGAACAGAATGATCTGAAGGGAGCCATTATTTTACACCACCACCACCACTACAAAGCAGCCGCTGGGGATGTCTTTGCTGGCCTCGCAAGGAAGGGCAGGGATGATTTTCAGGGTGCCTGCCATGGGCGTGGAGGCTGCTGTCCGCGCATGGATTATTTTGCGTGATTTATGGCCTGGGCCAGCCTCTTTTTCAAGCTGTCCTTGCCACAAGCCTTTCTGCTGGATAATGGCTTGGAGAGAGAAGGCTGCAAGAGAGCAGAGCCAGGTGCGGATGACGCCTCCCTCCCTCCCTCCCTCCCTTCCCGCAGGCAACTTTTTCTCCTCCGGCCACGCGGAGATGCTGCTGCTGTGTCCGGCTGAAGTTTTCTGCTCCATGCAGCAAAGCCGCCTCGTGCACCACCACGTTGCCTTGCTTGACTGGGCGCCCTCAGAACGCGCTCAGATCCATCCCGGCAGGACCCTGACTTCTCAGAGTGGAAAGAAGGCAGATTGGGGAGGCAAGGAGGGGGAATCCCAGGAAAAAACAATACTCTTGTCCACGAGAGGAGAAAACTGGGCAGCCCAATCCCTGGAAATGCTTCTGGTGATGGAGAAAAAGGCTCCTGGGGCAAGATCCAGGGATGATGCGTGCTTGGATCTTCCCCCAGATGCCCAGACTGCATTAGTGGGCAGTCTAGGCACCTTCTGGGTGAGGTAGACCCCAAATGGGAAGTTCTTTCTCCTCCCTGGGGGAAGCATTTGCTAATCCTGCCTGCAAAAACAGCCGAGGCAGCAGCCCTGTGAATCGGCCTTCGGGGCTGCTGCTGGGCTTGGGTTTATCTCCAGATGCTTCCTCGGCCAGTTGTTCTGGGGTCCAAGATGTCCATCTTTGCCTCCATGCTCACTTGTTAGGTCTACTGCTGTGCAAGCTTGTGCTACCTCAGAATAGCACAGTAGGAAAGGACCACAGAGGTCTGCTAGTCAATCCCCTCTCGGTGGCTTGGAGGCAGGGGAGAGCAGTGGGGATGGGAGTTTGGGAGCCTCTGCTGAGCCTCTTCCCTTCTCACAGCAGGAGGAGAATATCCTGCCTGCAAAACCCTCCTTCCTTCCCTGACAATTCCTAGGAGGTTCAACTTCATTTCTGGTTAGATAAGACAGAAAAGGCCCAGGGCTCACTCCCTTTTCTCCGTGGGGCTCTGACTCTTTGCAAGGGGAGATGGGGTGATTGTTGAGGCACAGAGCCAGCATCCAGCCCATCCTCCCCTTTCCTCCACCCCAGATGGCTGCAGTGCTTTCAATCCTGCTCCATAACCAAAGGTGGAAGCAAGTGAAATTGGGAGAACGGGGATTTTACTGCTGGGCTGGGCAGAGCCCAGGATGCAGCGGACCTTCTGACCCATCCCTTTGTCCACCCAGGGAGATGTTCTTTCCCCTGTAATTAGTCTCTGCAATTTCAGGGGAAGGGATGAGTTCGCTGATGCCGTCTCTGCACCGCGGGGTTTGCAAGGCGCTGCAGTGGCTGGCTGCTTTTTTGGATTCCCTCTTTGCTGAGATTCAGGCAGCCCTGAATCTGAAGAAGGGGATCCAAAGGGGGTCGTTTGGGCCCCCCAGAAATGCAGCAGGAAGACAAGCGAGATCCTTGAGGGGGGGGGGGATGATCAGGGATTTGCCCTGCAATGGGGAAGGAAGACATTTTCCTACTGCAGGAGGGCACAGCCTGCAAACAAACTCAGGGTGTGTGTGGCCCTTCCTGAAGGGGAGGGGAGGGTCTTTCAGTGCTTCCAGGCCTGACCTGCTGGTGACGTGGTTCTCCCACCACGCAGACTGCAAAGAGATTTGCTTTAGATAGCACTGAGGGATAGCAAGAAAGGGAAACAGGTCAGGTGCTGAACAGGGAGGGAAAGGGTGGACAGGGGTGCCGGTGGTTGCATGGTGGGATGGGGGGGGGGGGGCTTCCGGGAATGGAAATGTTGAGGTTTGAAAGTCTTTGAAGGGAGGAAGGCGAAAGATGGACTGGAATGATGGCTGACTGGGATGAAGGGTTGAAAAAGGAGAACAGAATTGGAGGAAGCAGGGTTGAATTCCTCATGCTCTGTGGAAAGGGAAGGGAAGGGAAGGGAAGGGAAGGGAAGGGAAGGGAAGGGAAGGGAAGGGAAGGGAAGGGAAGGGAAGGGA
>JAEANM010013551.1:0-14355 GCA_017656035.1 Myanophis thanlyinensis | reverse complement strand
CTGGCCCGATCTTTCTTCCACTGGGTAGACCGGGCCGAAGCCACGCTGGCCTGATCTTTCTTCGCACTGGGTAGACCGGGCCGAAATTATGCTGGCCTGATTTCCTCTTTGCATTCAGTAGACCAGGACGGCCCCGCGGGCTGGATCCCACCACATCGCAGGCTGGATCTGGCCCGTGGGGGTTGAGTTTGACACTCCTGGACTACAGGTCATCCTTGACTTAGGATCACAATGGAGCCCAAAATTTCTGTTGCTAAAGTGAGACATTTCTTAAATGAGTTTTGCCCCATTTTGCGATCTTTCTTGACACGGTTGTTCAGTGAAGCGCTGCAGTTGTTAATACCACAGTTGTTAAGTGAATCTGGCTTCCCCATTGACTTTGCTTGTTAGAAGGTTGCATGAACTCAGGCCACTGCAACTGTCATAAATACATGCCAATTTCCAAACATTGCCAAGTATTCTGACCCAGGCTTAACAGACTTATGAAACAGGCTTTTGGTCGTCCCCCCCAAAACCTTTTTATTTGATTATTGTGAATTCTCATTCACATCCAGAAAAGTCCTGGAAGTAAACCGTTTAAGGTTTTATTGCAAAAACAGACCTTATCAATCCTTGGATAGTTGCCAGACTGAGTGTTCTGTCCTAGGCCTCTCAAGACAACAGAGCAGACTCAGCTGTCAGCTAAAAACTATTTATTTTATAAACCAAAACTGGCTGATAGCCCAGACTCCTATTAGGCTTGGCATAAGGCTAGAGAATGACTCACAATTCCTCTTGCAGCCACAAATGCAGGAACAGAGCTTTTCCGAAGCACTATGAATGAATTGTTCTCTGCAAATTCCCCTCCCCTTCACTCCTCTTTTTAAGCTCTCTGGGAGAGGGTAATAACCAGCCACCTGTGCCATGCCTTCCTAACCAGCCCTGATTCCAAAGTTGCTCTCTTCTTCTGGCAGCTCTGTGCATTTGCACATCATGGACAGTTTCCACCTGTTCCTCTTCACTGCTCTCCGACTCAGAAGGCAGCTGATGACTGACAGGCCTCCCCGGGCCCAGCTCTGTCTCTGAACATTCATCAGAGCCTTCCCCAGACTCCTGGACAGGTTCATGTTGTTCCTCACTGTCAGAGTCTGTCAACAGCTCTGCTGGCCGCTGACAGGCCACAACACTGAGTTTGCAGTCGAAATACTTGGCAAGGAATCTCTGTATGGCACAAACTCAGATAAGCAAATCTTCACAATAATGAGCAAACTAATTGTCTCCTACAAACACCACTCCCCTTTTGCTCCTATTTATTCCCTACGGGAGGGGCCATTCAGCATCCACTTGTGAGAAGTTGGATCTCTCTTCAACAAGCTTCACCCATTATTTCTTGTCCTGTCCTCTGGTGTTTTGGAGAATAAGTTGATCCTTCTTTCTCTGTAACAGATCCTCAAACAGAGGAAGTAGTAGGAAGATAGTTATCATGTCCCCCCAATTCTCCTTTTCAATAGGTTAGAAAATACTTAGCTCCCTCAACCCTTCATCATACAGTTTAGCCTCCATGTCCTTTAACATCTTACCAATGAATGCAGTCCTGATGAAATAAGAATTGTGGTTCCATAAAGAACCAACTTAGATAAGTTTCTCTGATTCACCCAGATGAATCATGAAGTGATAATTTGCATTTATGGTGAAGTGAAGACTTGCAGTGAAAATGGAAATGTTGCTAAGTTCAATAAGCTCAAACATATACAAGTTCAATACTTGTCCTTTTTTAAACATATACTTATCCATCTTGCATAATACGATTTTTGCCTCCCCCAATAAGATGTAGTTGCAGGTGGGCTCTTTCCTTAATGGAAATTTGAAATAAATCTGTGCTGTATCATAGCTTATTTACTTTGAAAGCATCCAACGGAACTAATGTTTTGAGAGTGGTACAGCAATTAAGGACTTACAAGGCGGTAGCTAATACGTTGTGCTACTGTAATTTGCACATCATTGATTTCACAGTTTAAAAACAAAAATGCTTAGTATTCCTTTTACCTTACTTGAATGCAGGAGTTCAGAGGGATGTTATCTATCTCAAAAATGATCTGGAAGAGTTTCTAGTTTGTTTTAAATGGATTTTTTTTGGAGAAACATAGCAAATCCATTGGGATAGGAAGGTTGGGTGGAAGTTTGGAAGGGGATCAAAGAAATCTCTCTATCATTTTTGAACAGTCGGGACTTGAGCTTAACCCCAAACTGGGATAGATGCTAGTTTCATATTTGTGTCAGTTACCTGAAAACTTTCAATGCAATGCTACTTCAGAGTTATTGTGGGAAATTAAAATAGCAATAGCAATATGGTATATTCTCTTTGGTTAGAAAAAGACTATTTTTGCTTCGCCATTCACTTTCCCTCTTTAATCCTTTTGAAATGCAATCAATGACCAGCCAGAGAGACATGATTAAGCTATTCATAATCTGCCTATCTAATAACGGACTTCAAGCTGAAATGATCAGGGTTGGTTTTCATTGCTAAATCAGCCAAAATTTGACATTCCTCCAAAGATGGATCAGAGCAATGACACGTTTTTTTTTTGTACCTCGATCAACCATGATCAAGATCGGTTGTAAGTTAAGGACTACAATAAAGGTAGTCCTTAACTTACAACCATTCATTTAGTGACCATTCGAAGTTGCCACAGCCTTGAAAAAGGGTGAGGATGCTGCAAAGGTCATCAGTGTGAAAAACCGACACAAGTTCCGTTTTTCAGTGGGCGTTGTAACTTCAAATGGTCACAAAATGAACTGTTGCCTATACAGTTAAAGCACAGACCAGTCCATTTTCATGACTTTATAATGACTGCCTTTGTGGGGGTGACTTTGATTCTTCTCATTGTCTTTTTCCATTTCCAGATGGCTTGCAACATCATTCACCTACGCTGGATTCCGTGAAACAATTAAAATTGAAACGAGAAGGAAGAACAGTATTTCTCTCCCACACTCAGTTTCACCCGCTAAGAGTGGAGAGAGAGGAGGGATGAGTACCATAATCACACAAGACTAAACCTCTCTCTTTTCCTATTGTGTTCTCAAAACCCTCCGAAAGGACATGTTTTCTTTGGAAAAGTAAAATGTTTAGATCCGCGATGAGGAACCTATGGCACGGGTGCCACAAGTGGCATGCAGAGCCATCTTGCTGGGCACACAAGCTGTCGGACAACTTACCTCCAGCTGAGCATGCACATGCAATTGTGCATGCATGCACGCGTGGTTGCAGAGACCCAGGTGGTCTTCAGGCCTCTGCTGTGCATGCGTGCGATTGCAGCAGGAAATACAGGTGGTCTTCGGAGCTCTCCTGCGCATGCACACACGATTGCTCCTGTGTGCATGAGTGGCTGCATGCAGCGTGTGCGCACTGTATGTGCAAAAGCTGCATGCATGTGTAGGTGGTGCAATTGCACATGGCGCGCACGTGGTGGATCTGCATGCAAGTGCGGATGGCACAGACAAAGCGCGTACTTTTTGGCACTCAAGTAAATAGTTCGTCACCATTGGTTTAGATGGATTGATACGCTACGCTTATTAATGCTGGTATCTCAGTGATGGAATTTATTTATTTTTACTACCGGTTCTGTGGGCGTGGCTTGAGGGACGTGGCTGGAGGGGTCATGTGACTGGGTGGGCAGTTTCTGTAAGCAGGGCAATAAAGATGAGGCTAGAACAGTGGTGGTGAACCTTTTACTTACGGAGTGCTGAAAAGTGCGCACTTTGCGCGTGCCATCCTCACTTGCATGTGGCCCCTCCATGTGCGCTGCATGTGCATGCATGCAGCTTTTGCAGGTGCAATACACACGTGCTGCGTGCAGGCACTCACGCACACATGAGCAATCACAGACTGGTACCAATCCGCGGCCCATTGGGTAGCCCTCAACAACTTACAACAGTTCATTTAGTGACCGTTCAAAGTTGTAACACCATCGAAAAAAGTGAGCTACGACCATTTCTCACACAACTGTTACAGAATCTCCATGGTCATGGGATCAAAGTTCAGACACTTGGCCACTGGCTCATATTTATGACTGTTGCAGTGTCCCAGAGATCATCTGATCACCTCTTATGACCTTTGGACAAGCGAAGTCAATGAGGAAGCCAGATTCTCTTAACAACTGCGATGCTAATTTAAAGAGTGCAGTGATTCATTTAACAACTGTGGCAAGAAAGGACGTAAAGTGGGGCAAAATTCACTTAACAAATGTCTCACTTAACTCACTTAAACCTTGTCTCGCTTAGCAACAGAAATCTGAGGCTCCATTTTGGTCCCCAAATTTTTGCACATTACCACTAAATGTTTATTTGGTCAAGAGGATAGAATATGTGTAACTCAAGGGGGCTTGTCCTGAGGGGTCCCTGGTGCTCTTTGAGTTTGGTTGTTTTCTTGCGGACATTTTATTACCAAATACCAAATACCAATATATCTTCCATATATTTTAAGGTCATCTTTGCAAAGTGGGCGCGTACCAAACCAGTAGTAAAACTGGTTGCATCCCACCACTGGTCATGGGTCATTTTTTCCAGTGCCGATGTAAGCTCAAGCGGCCACTAAGCAAATTGTTGTAAGTTGAGGTCTAGCAGTGCATAGGATTAAACCTCTTGAAGGACACTTGGTCATTCTAGGAAGTTCTGCAAAGTAGAAGCAACCTCAGGAGAGATCCGTCCTGCTGGAATCATGTGGGATTTCTTGCTGTTTAGACAGAAGAGCTAAGAGGCATAGCCACATCATACATTGTATATAATTGGTAAAACTCTTTGCTTCCATGAAAGAGGCCAGCTTGTTTGTGTCTGGAATGACAGACCATCTGTCTGCAGGAAGATAAATACCTAGACATAAAATTCTGAACATAAACCTATGAGTGCAGAAGTCTGCTTTAGAAAACCTGGAAGTATACTATATTTTTTTGGCATATAAGATGCACTTTCCTCCCCCTTTAAAAGTGGGTGAAAATTGTGGTGCGTCTTATACACCGAATACAGCTGTTTTTGGCCTCCCAAGCCCCCCAATGCAGTTTTTGCACTTTTTGCAAAAATGGGCCGCACGGCGGGTTCTGGAAGCCTGCAAAATGCTTCTGGGGGCTAGGGAGGGGGAAAACAAGATGAGGGGGGGAGCCGGGGCAGGGGTGGAATCCAACCGGTTTTGCTACCGGGTTGGTGTGTGCACATGCGCACCAAACGCAACTGCAGCGCGGCTCTTTAAACCTCTTTTAGAGGCACCAGAGGCAGCGGGGATCATCAGGAAAGCTCCGTAGACACTCCAAACAGCTGATTAAAGTAAGAAACAAAAAATAAAACAAAGCTCGTATAAGGAAGTATAAGGGCAGGGGCAGGTGGGCGGGGCCAATTTCAAATCTCTGTTTGGGTGATGTGGTGCGGTCCAGCTGAATTTCACCACTGGTGGGGGGGGGAGGCCAAAAACGGGCCCGTTCTTGGAGAAAATGGGTCGCTTTTGGAGGCCTGCAAAGTGCTTCTAGAGCTGAGGAGGGGAAAAACAAGATGTGCAAAGGCCAAAACCTTTTTTTTTCTTGTTTTCATCTTCTAAATCTAGGTGCGTCTTATACTCTGAAAAATACGGTAAGTAATGTGCATGTCTCTCATTTGGATGGGACTGAGCTCCCCGTCCACCCTTGAGAGGTACGGCTAGAGCAAAAAGAGAAGCTGTGAGTCTGTGCCTAATTTGTCTTCATTTCCTTTTCAAAATTGTGCCCACTAAGGGTTTGATTTGGATTAATTTATCTCATCACTCAAAACAGCACATTTTTTCCCCACTGGGGAAACCCTCCAGATGGTGTGGGAGGAGGGGGTGCAAGGAGCATTTTGTGTGGGAAGGTTTGGTGGAAATTTGACATCAGCCAGACGGCAGCATCTGTGTGAGAGACAGAGCTAAAGCAGATTGAATTAGCGAGATTCCTAAAGAATCCAATAAAATTAAATTAAGAAGCAGATTCTGGTATAATTAAGAATCTCAGACACTCTGTGCAGCGTGGAGTCTAATCTATCTCTATTATACTTCAACAAGCCAAGCTGCGACAGAATCATCTATGAAAACAATATGGCCGTATTCCTTGCATCTTAATGGGGGAATGGCTGGGTAACTGGGGCAGGTTGAACAAAATTTAAAAAAAAGAATGTGTATAGGATCTCAATCGTTGAGGATCAAGAACATCACCCTCTGCATCTTCCTGCCTCTTTCCTGGCAGGGTCATCTTCCGGATTGTGGATCTTACTCAGTGGTGGAATTCAAATTTTTTGAATACCGGTTCTGTGGGCGTGGCTTGGTGGGCGTGGCTGGGGGGGGTCATGTGACTGGGTGGGCAGTTTATGTAAGCAGGGCAATAAAGATTAGGCTAGACACAACACCAGAATATTTTTTTCCTGCCTTCCTTACAGGATTAACCCTGTAAAATGAGAAAAAACAAAAGGAGATTTCTCCTAACAACCGATTCTCCGAACTGCTTAGAAAATTTACTACCAGTTCTAGCAAACCTGCTAGATCCTACTGAATTTCACCTCTGATCTTGATTTTGCTGAAGTGTGAGAAAACTTTGGGAATGGTGAGTTGTAAACACTGTAACAAGGTAAAGTTTTCCCTGTCCAGTCTGACTGTAGGGCTAATCAAAATCAGAACAGAAGACTCTGATGGGTGCTCTGCGTTGGAGGCAGAGATGGGGCCAGGACCATCTGCCAGTTATCAATTGCCTTTGGAGTTGGAGATCAGTGGGGCAGAAGAACAGCTGGAGCCTGTTCCCAATGTGCACCTGCACAGAGCTGCCAGGAGAAGGGAACAGCTAAGGAATAAGGGCCGACTCGGGAGTAAAGGCACAGTTGGACAGTGAATTGCTCCTCTCATAGGGAATAAAGAGGAGTGAAAGGGGAACGGAGTTTGCAGGAGACAATTAATTCACTTAATTAGTGTGAAGATTTGTTCGCGTTCTCAGAGACTCCATGCCAAGTACTTTCTTGTACAGCATTGCATTTGGAAGATACTGACCTGGCAGCTTTCCAAGCCTGATAAGTTCTGTGGTGGTAAAATTACCCTTGAAAGGCTGTTTGCTGGGATTTGCTGGATGTGAATGAGAGGAATTCACATTAGCGTAATAAAAAGGGGGTTTTGTCGGGACAAGGAGTCTGCTTTATGATTTTGGGAAGCCTGGGCCTTTCAATCAATGATAAACAGCTTATGCCTTTGTTCCTTTATTTGGCTGGGCTGCACATAGTGCAGAATACAGAATAATAGAGTTGGAAGAGATCTTGGAGCAGTGGTGGAATTCAAAATGGCAGATTCAGCTACAAATGAGTGATGATGACCAGTTGGCTACCAGGATTGTATGACCTGCATATTCTTAACCAGTGATGGAATTCAATTTTTTTTACTACTGGTTCTGTGGGCATGGCTTGTTGGGTGTGGCTGGGGGGGTCATGTGACTGGGTGGGAAGTTTCTGTAAGCAGGGCAATTAAGATTAGACTAGAAACAACACCAGAATGTTTCTTTCCTGCCTTCCTTACAGGATTAACCCTGTAAAGTGGAAAAAAACAAAAGGAGATTTCTTCTAACAACTGGTTCTCAGAACTGCTTAGAAAATTTACTACTGGTTCACCATTGCTCATTCGTAGCTGAATCTGCCATCAGATGCAAGGAATTCTCTCTGGCTAATAGTTGGTCGTGATCTGTACTGCAGAATCCAAATTGAGCTTGGACTCATATGCTGAATTTGCACCAACTCACCTTGATTGAGTGAATGTGTGATTGATTATGTGACATCAAGTCATTTTTGATTCCTAACAGCAGTGTAGTTAACTCACTTTGGTGTGCTCAAAAATATAATATGGGTTTCAGGCTTTGGCTACAGCATACACAAATGTTTTCTTGGGCGTGTGGCAGGACACACTTTACAATTGAACCTTCTACCTTACAGATCAGAATGCAGAATGGGTAAAATCACTCTTTTAAAAAAAAATTGTTCTGAATGTCACGATTCCGTTTTGTTTTAAAAAGGTCAACCTGCATATGAGCTAAAATATGTTTTGAAATCTCTTCCACTTTTTCTAAAAAATGTATTAAACTATGAGTGTATATTTATCTAGGTTTGTTCTTTAAATGCAACTCATAAATTAATGAAAAACTAAGATGGCACTGATTCATTAATGAACACCTAACAAATAGCACAGGCTGCAAATAAGCTGGGATAGAAAGAAAAACAATAGCAAGAACAAAGCAGCGTAAGATAAAAACTGAACAGATTCACTCTTCTGTAACCAAAAACGAAAGCCCAACTTTGGCTGTTCCTGTCCCCCCACTACCAGCCCTAGATGAATAGTTTTGTTCCCCTTATTAGCTTATTTAATCTAATTCCTAGTATTGACTTTAAAAATGATATGATGAAGGTTGAAGAAAGGGTTGCTTATTATTGGTGTTGCTGTTGTATGGTGTTGTTACAGTAACCAGTGACCATAATGCTAGTTAATGACAGTTACAACAATTAATCAGTGGAACAACTTGCCTCCAGAAGTTGTAAATGCTCCAACATTGAAAGTTTTAAAGCAGAGATTAGATAACCATTTGTCTGAATTGGTATAGGGTTTTCTATCTCAGCAGGGGGTTGGACTAGAAGACCTCCAAGGTCCCTTCCAATTCTGCTATTCTATTCTATTCCAGAGTAGTAGTGTGACTTGCCAAGTTACCAGCCCTCTTATGAGAAACACTTGCGTGCTTCCCAAGCGTGCCACAGGAGGGCGATCTGGCTTCGCATCAGAGAGTAAAATGAGCAGCTCTTCTTGCAATGGCCCCCAAGGCTCCCTCCCTTTTTGGAAGTGCCTCTCAAGTGGGATTAAAGTTCAGAGCCATCAGGAATCCGACTGCCTGCACAGAGCGCCAGCTCATCTCCCCACCGAAGTCATATCTATCTATCTACTTGCATAAAGTATGCTTTAGAACTGCAAAGTGGGCAGACACTGAGGCCAGTGACAGGAGCTCACCCTGCCATGCAGTGCTAGGGTTCGAACGCTGGAGTTAAGATCATCTCTAGCATCATTAAGCCACTGAGCCACCACGCCTTTGGAGAGAGGATGAAATGGGAATAGCAAAAGATTGTCAATCATATTCTATATTCCTAGTAGTGACTCCCACTTCAAAGAGCAATCACATTGACAATCCCTCAAACAGGTACAGGTAGTCCTAGAGTTACAACCGTTCATTTAGTGACCATTCAAAGTTACACCAGCCCTGAAAAAAGTGACTAACAACCAGTTTTCACACTTATGTCTCTCCCAGCATCCCAATGGTCATGTGATCAAATCTGAGATGCTTGGCAACTGACATGCACTTACGACTGTTGCAGTGTCTGAAGTCATGTGATCACCTTTTGTGACCTACTGAGAACCAAAGTCAACGGGGAAGCCAGATTTGCTTAACAGCCGTGTTACTAACTTAACGACTGCAGCGATTCACTTAACTGTGACAAGAAAGGTCATAAAATGGAACACACGTACTTAAGTCTTGCTTAACAGTGGAATCTTTAGGCTCAATTGAGGTCGTATATTGAGGACGACCTGAATAATGATTCCCCGCCTATTGATGCCAAGGGAAATAGAATTACAATACACGATGAACAAAATTCCAGGAAGAAGAGCTGTAAGAAATTGGCAGAATGAAATATGTTGCAGCATTTAAGAGCCTTGATAAAAAAACAAATATAACACAGCCCATATTTCGGTTTCCGTTGATATTTTATGATGGATGGTTTATTTCCGTTATACTTTTTTCTATATATTTCATTCCTTTGCAATAACCATTTTGAGAATTGATTCAGATGGAAATGGAGAATGCCAATAACAGTAATAATGGCATAGACTCAGATGTCTTATTTATCCTGAATGAGATAATGCCAACAAGGGAAATATTCAATGTGTGTGTGTGTGGGGGGGGGGGGGGATAAAAAGAGATCCATCCAAAGTTAAGGGCTCTTATAGAATTGTAAATGTCTTTATTCAGAAATGAAGAGCTTTAATACTTAAATAATTTAAAACTTGTACCTCTGCTTTTATGAAGTCTGGGTAAGCCAGCCAGAGTCACGTGACAATGAGATGAGTGGAACATACTTAATAAATAAACAATAAACATTAATTAAGTCAACTCTGAGGAACAGACGTTGCTATTCCCATTTTACTCTTTTAGTACTGTATAAGACTGATTCAGCTGAAGGAAGTTTAAATAATCACCATAACCACCATTAAAGAAGAAAAAAAAAGAGAATGTCATTAAATTACATCCATTCCTCTTTCCTTAGAGACGCATTCTGGTTTTTAAGAGTCATATTTTGGACAAACAAAGATCATGGTTGTTTCTGTCCATACATCAAAGTCCCACATAGGTTTTTGAACTTAAAGCTCGCAAACCAACAAAATGTTGCGTTGATTCCTCTCTCACTTTCCAAATCCCAAAGCCATTTTTAAAATAGTTCCTAGTGAATAAAAAATGTAAACAGAATCTTTCTTTGTAGAGAACGCAGTTCCAGGTGGTTACAATGAAGTGGCAGAAAAAGATTTAGGCATACAAACGTACAAACAATTCCGTTTTGATTCCACGTGATGGGACACATTTATAGTTCACATCCATCTATTTACAATGTCTCGGCATGAATTTGGTTCGTTGTTATTTAAAGCAGGAGAAAGTTTGCTCGTCTGTATTTCTGTCTTCCCCTTTGGACGTGTCCTGGTGAAACAGCATGGGAATCCACAGTGACATTAGAATTCGTTTATATTCCTTCCGAAAATTTTGGTTCAGAAGCCCGTAGATGATTGCATTAAGGCAACTGTTGAAGTAGGCCATGAAGTAACTCACAACAAACAACCATTCGGGAATTTTGGGCGCTATCGTTGAAGGATCAATGGCCACAGCCAAACCTATTAAGTTCAATGGCGCCCAGCAAAAGGCAAAGATCACAAAAACAACAAACATAGTGAGAAAGTTTCGGAAGTCGCTTGGTTTGATCTTCAACTTATATTCTGATTTGACTTTCCTCCTTACTCGGATCACCAGAATCCAGATCCTCAAGTAGCAGAAGCTCACAATGGTGATTGGAAGAATGAAGTGGATGATGACAACCACAATGGTGTAACAGGAGCTGGTTGTTTGAGTAAAGGTGCATGAATAGATCCGTTGATCGTACTTGAGAGAGCCAATGAAAAAGTTCGGCACGGTCGCAACTATGGTCAGAACCCAGATAAGGCAGACATACAGCATTGTGTTCCACCAACTATACACTTTATTGTATATAAAACTGTGGCAAATGTAGCAGTATCTGTTGATTGCAATGGCGGTGATGTTGAAGATGGAACCTATCACGCTTAATCCCATCACAAAGCCGCTTGCTTTGCAGTGTGTTTCTCCCAATGACCAGCCGTTGTGAAAAAGAGCAACAAGGACTAAAGGATAAGGGTACAAGGCCACCACTAAGTCTGCCAGGGCCAAGTTAACCACAAACACATTGCCTGAAAAAGAAGAGAGAGAGAGAGAGAGAGAGAGAAAATCAAGACCTTGGATATCCAAAATGAGAAACTTTTTCAGATGTAAAGAACAAGACTATATGTGCACCCTTCAATAAAAAAAAAAATCATTCTAGAACTGGGTACCAGTTTTGGACTGGCATGTATATTTTTCTCTTGATTTAAGACATGAGGTGGATTCAAAGTTCTTAGTAAAGAACATTCATCTCAAGCTTTCCAGGATTGGATGGAGGAGATTATATCACTTTGTTGTTTGTATGTACACTGAGAGCTAATGCCCAGGAGACAAATTCCTCTTGTGTCCAATCACACTTGGCCGGTAAAGAATAGTCTATTTTATTCTTCTTTTTCAAAGAAGTTATCTGATTCTGACAGAGGGGTTCTGTCAGAGTTTGCAGAAGCAAATACATTCAGAAGCACACACAAGTAAATGAACTCTGCAGGATCCAATAACTTCTCTTTATATATATTATAGCATGAAGTAAATATACAATACCAAAAGCTCTTTCAATGTGCAGAGGAGTTTCAGTTTCAATTCAGGGCAGCAGCATGCACAGACTTCAAGTTTCTATTTCAGAGCTCAGCACAGACTCAGAGCTGAAGAGCTAAGCCACGCCCAGGCTCCAAACTGTCCCAGTCCCCATTGGCTGACCTTGTTGCTAAGCCCTGTTCCAGTTCATGAATACACTGACAGGTTCAGATTCTTAGGAGTCTCAATCTATGAGCTCCTAACTAAAATAATATGGCATAGGATCTCTGATTAGATCAGAAGATCTCCAAGATCCTTTCTAACTCTGTTATTATGTACAACATGCATGTACCACACAGTTCTCATCATGCTACAGTATGAATTTAGGATTTGATCTGAACAGACAGGATTACATTCATTTTTTAAATTAAATTTAGCTAACATATGAGATTGAATGTATAAGGAGAAGCAATTGAGTTTTGTTGTTTTAACTTTGGAACAAAACAGCAAAAACTCCATTACTCAGATCTTGCTTTGTAAAGTAGAGATGTACTGTAAATACATGTATATGTATTTGCATCCCTTTGCTTCAAAGGATGATATTGGTCTTCCCTAGACTGGTCCTTCCAATCATGAGATATGTTGAATGTGGTACTTTCAGGTGTGTTAATTATATTTCTCATAGTTTCCAGTAAAACAATAAAGTTGGCCTGGAATTATGGGAAATATACTTTAACTCATCTGGAGAGCATTAGTCTGGGAAATGATAATGGACAATGGAGATAAGATAACTAACTAAAGTTTTGCTCCTATGAATCAGTCTTGATTCCTGGCAAGTGCTGGGAGTAGTCTCTGCAGTTGTCTTGGCAATGTTTACAAAAGCGGTTTGTCATTGTCTTATTTCTAAGACAGACAGAGAATGAATGGCCCACCGTCATACATCTGGCTTCATGCTAAGGCAGAACTAGAATTCACAGTCTCCCAGTTTCTCGCTTGGTGCCTTAACCATTACACCAAACTGGGTCTCAAGATAGAAGGCTGAGAATGCAATTTTCAGCACCATAGACAGCTCCAGGATGGGCATCTAGTGGCAATGTTAATTCTGTACATTACTGTATTATATTTGGCGATGCTTTTTTTTAAAAGAGCATTTCTAAATTTGTTGTGTGTGTCAATTGTTCTGATTGATAATGTTATCTGTTTTCAATAGTGAAATCAATTTACGTTTCACTGTGATCTTTTTTTCCCTAAACACTGCAAATACTTATTTTTCATAGCTGTGGTTGCAATTCTTGACGTGCCTCTTTGGCTAAAGCAAAGCTATTAATTACTCTCTTCCACCCTTACCAAATGCAGCATCCTGTTCCTGGAAATTATATTTTTCTGCATGCATTATTTAGAATGTATATCCACCTTCATCCTTTGTTTCAAATTTATCTATCCCAAACATCGGATTACAAATTTAATCTTCCCAGCTTAAATACATCAAGCAAATGCTAAGAAAGTAGATGGCACATCTTTGGAGGATTTCAGTACTTTTATTTACATTTTTTACAGTTGACTTTCAGACAGGTTAGGATCACAAAACCCTAAGATTCATACTAGGTAACTTAAAACCTAAAGGTCAAACAACCTCCCAGTCTGTGTAGGTAACCAAATTTCCTTCCTTTCATCTGTTCAGATTTTATATTTTTGCAAAACGCCACATTCATTCACAAAATTGCATGTGGAAAAAATTGAAAGGGGGTAGTCAATCCTTTTAGGTATAAGACTAAAGACCATTGTCAACTCAAAGGGAAGGATGTGGATTATGTAACTAGCTTTACATTGGACTCTCTGATTGGTCAGTTGGAAGGAGAATACTGATTGGTGTTCCCTGTACATTTTCTGAGTAACAAAGTTGGCTAAAGTGGAGATGCTTATGAATCCCATTCAGACAGTTTTATGGGGAACAGAAATGCTGGTTGCGTGGAAGTGTTCTTACTAGATTAATTGGTGGAACCATGTTTTTGTCAAGCCTGAAAAGAAAATATATGCTGGGCTTTTATTATTTGCAAATAATACGATAGTTCTTTTAGTCATGACACATTGTAAGAAGACCACGGAGTTGGGAAGTTGGGTTTTGATAGTAACAACTCGGAGGCCTTTATCTTTTTACATTCTTTCTGAATATTTCTCACAAGAACTGAGGTCAGTCCGTTAGCACCTGGGCTGGGTGGTTTACAGAGACAAACTTGGATGTCACCTTGACTGGATTGGCGAGCAGCTGGCATGTGATAATTACCTATTAGATGGTTCCGCCCCAGGCGCCTGATGGACCCCGATAGGTTCCTGACGGAGCTTGGGCCGTTTCCCGAGG
>JAEANM010013550.1:0-14355 GCA_017656035.1 Myanophis thanlyinensis | reverse complement strand
CCCAGAATTCCCCAGCCAGCGAATGCTGGCTGGGGAATTCTGGGAATTGAAGTCCACCCATCTTAAAGTTGTCAAGGTTGAGAAACACTGCCCTAGGCCCTTCCAGACAAATGGCTCTCCAATCTCTTCTTAAAAACCTCCAGGGTTGGAGGATTCATACCTTCTGGAAACAGGCCATTCCACTGATCAATGATTCTCACTGTCAGGAAATTTCTCCTTTAGCTCTAGGTTGAGTCTCTGCTCAAATTATTTTCCATCCGTCCATCCGTCGCGTCTTGTCCAGCCTTCAAGTGCTTTGGAAAATAGGTTGGTCCCCTCTTCTTTGTGGCAGCTTCTCAGATGTTGGACCTCTGCTACCATGTCACTCCCCTAGACATGACATGATGATTTTCAGATCCCTTGTGGATAATTCACAAGTCGCTTTAGACTTCTGACAACAGCCAACCAAACTTGGCAGCTTGAAGACTTGTGGACTCCAACTCCCAGAATTCCTCAGCCAGGGTCCCCCAATGTGGCAGCTTGAAGACCCAAATGTGGCAGCTTGAAGACTTGTGGACTCCAACTCCCAGAATTCCTCAGCCAGGGTCCCCCAATGTGGCAGCTTGAAGACCCAAATGTGGCAGCTTGAAGACTTGTGGACTCCAACTCCCAGAATTCCTCAGCCAGGGTCCCCAAATGTGGCAGCTTGAAGACCCAAATGTGGCAGCTTGAAGACTTGTGGACTCCAACTCCCAGAATTCCTCAGCCAGGGTCCCCAAATGTGGCAGCTTGAAGACCCAAATGTGGCAGCTTGAAGACTTATGGACTCCAACTCCCAGAATTCCTCAGCCAGGGTCGCCAAATGTGGCAGCTTGAAGACCCAAATGTGGCAGCTTGAAGACTTGTGGACTCCAACTCCCAGAATTCCTCAGCCAGGGTCCCCAAATGTGTCCGCTTGAAGACTGGGAAAGAAGCAGCATTATCACTGGGGAATAAAAGTGTGTAATGGAGTTGCTCAGACCAACTATTTGTCCAGCTGCCTCCAGCCTGGCCCTCTTTTGAGACGCCCCGGGCCCGAGGCTGCTAACGAAATAAGATCCTGAGCCTCTTAATCTATTAATTTAGTAACCCACTTTTGTGAGCTTCCAGTAGGCTACAATATTGGAGAGCTCCCTGGAGTTCTCCAAGGAGAAGAAGCTCTGAGGAAAGGCCAGGATTCGAATGCTTTGCGAAATCCGAAACCGCCGAGAGAGCGCCACAGTCTCTGTCCCTCTGCCAAGGCAGCTTGCGAGAAGAGTTTTGGGGCAGCTGCTTTGAAGGGTGGGATGTTAAGCGCCCACTAATTACAGGAAACAGCCGTTGGTTGCAAAAGGCCATGGGACTGCAGCTTGGGGAATCTCTCATTGCAAGCAGCCAGGGCCTTGCACTCCACCTGGAGGGGAAAACAATAATATAGGGTTGTCAAACCAGCCAGGTGTGTTTTGCCAGTTCAAGAGCAGCACAACAGACTTGAGCTGAACGAAGGCCAATGTTGTAGCTTTCCCGTCCCTTTCTTCAGGGCGTGGTTGCTGCAACACAACAATCTCTGGTCAGTTCAATTCAATCCTTTATTGTCAACGCGCAACATGTGTGCAGCGAAATTGAGTTGGTCGTCACAGTTGTCCCAAAAGGTGCTTTCTCCAAAAGGCAGCTGGGCTTTCTGAGTTGTTTTCCTGGAAGATGTTTCGCTTCTCTCAGCCAAGAAATACTGGAGTAGGATCCCCACTCTCACACCGAAAGAAGATTCTCAGCGTGAATATAAAGATAAAGCCAGAAACTTTTATTTGGGGTTTAATGGGAAAAGACTTGGGGGTGGGGTGGGGGGGTTTGGATTGGATTGGATCTTTGAGGTGATGTAGGCAGCAGGACTGTGCGCAAAAATGGGAGGACCTTTGATTCCCGCGGTGGATGAAGAAGGGCTGCCAAAGTCAATGGGGTTAGCAGAGATGACTAAACTGACTGCTTTGGTTTTTAAAAAAAAAATACATTTATTTTTCTTTCCACTTGGAAACCGTTTCTGGAGTTTGTGCTCGAGGTGGGAGAAACCCGAAACTTTGATTTTGGGTTTGACTGATGAGAAAGGCTTATTGTTCTAGAAATGGCTAGTTTATCCTAGTATGTAAAAGTTATACGTTGAGATTTGGTGCTGTTATCTTATTCCACTGCACCAGAGGGAGTTGGGAAGTCAGTGCCTTTTCTTTCTCTTTTCCCTTTTTCTCCTACTGTCTTCTTTCGTATTTTATATTACAAACTTAATACAGATTCTTGAACAGGCGTTTCGCTTCTCATGCTAAGACGCTCCTTCGGTTGTGACTGGCGGGTGAGAAACTGAAGAAGCTTCTTGGGTGAGAAGTGAAATGTTTTCAAGGAAAGAAGCTTAAGAACGTCCAGCTGCCTTTTGGGAAAAAGGGAACGCCTTTGGGTTCACCACCAGCCGCAGCCCTCGGATGCCTTCCCAGCCCTCCCAAAGCAGAGTCTGAACGGTCTTCCCTGGACATCTGACCCTGGAGGCTCTTCCGCTTGGTTTGCCCATCTTGGTTTGGGAAGGAGCAGGGATTTCCCAGATTCGGGATCCAGGGTTTCCCGGCAGGAAAACTGGACTAACCGCCTCCTGGAGAACCAGGTGGCTGAGTTTACACAACGCCCACAGCTGGGTCGCGATGGGTTTGGCTGGTGCATGATTCAAGGTAGAAACCAAGCCTTCCCCCTGAGCCAAAAGAGGTGGGTTTGGGTGTGTCCTGCCTCCGGAATACGGCAGCCACGCTTCTTACACCCAGCTTCAGGATTTGGTGCGTTGACGGCTCCAGACGGGGGTTTAGCTGGAGGTGCCGTAAGTGAGCGGCAGAGGGTGGTTCCAGCATTCACACCTTCGGTACCTGGGCAGCTTTTGGGCCTCTATTCTACTGCTGCTGCTGCTGTTGCTTTTAACCAGGATTGGCTGGCTCCCTGCATTAAAGTGGAGTAACAATAAAAGAACAGGGTTGGAAGAGACCTTGGAGGTCTTCTAGTCCAGCCCTTTGCCCATGGCAGGAGACCCTCTACCATGCCAGTCAAATGGCTGCCCAGTCTCTTCTTGAAGATAAAAGCATCTTCTGGTGGCAAGCCGTTCCACTGGTGAATTGTCCTAACTGTTAGGAAATTCCTCCTTACTTCCAGGTTGCTTCTCTCCTTGGTTAGTTTCCATCCGTTGCTCCTTGTCCTGCCTTTCTGGGGCTTTGGAGACTAGGTGGACCCCCTCTTCTTTGGGGCAGCCCCTTAAATACTGGGAGGCTGCTCTCATGTCCCTCCCCCCCCCCAGTCCCTCTTTCCAGTCATTCCTGTCTGAAACGGGTGAAGAGAAGGTAATTTCTCTCAGTCGGACTCACCTCTTTTCCCAACCAGAGATTTTGGGAGAGAGGTGCTGTGGAATGACTGATTTGCATGACAGCCCCCAACTTTCCTGACTCTGGGCACCCCACCCCCACCCCCAAACTTGCCTACAGCGCCACTATCAGCAAGATGTGATGGGCTGGAAAACGCCAAATGGGTAAAAAAAGAAAATTCTCCTAAAATGCTGCTGGAATAAATCAAAAACAGGCTCCGGGAGGCTATTTTCTGTGACTGATCAGTTGTGAAAGCCAAAATGCAATGCTGTTCAGAAAGGAGTCGCTTCAGCCGCCTTTTTTGTGTGTGTGTGTGTGCGTCTGTGTGTGTCATTCTGTCGCTAAGTAGCATCCGACTCCTTGCGAACCCCCGGACCACAGCACGCCGTATTTACGACGGTTGCAGTGTCCCAGGGTTTAAGTGATCCCCTTTTTGCAACCTCCCGGCCAGCGAAGTCAGCAGGGCAAGCCAGATTCACTTAACAGCTACTGTGGTACTTAACAGTGTTGTAGTGGTACACTTAATGGCGGCGGCAAGGAAAGTGTAAACCGGGCAGAGCGACCCCTCAGATGTTGGGCTCGGTTGTGGTCCTAAGCCTGTGTTGCCTCTCTTTGCAGAGAGGGGGGCACGTAGGGTTTGAGACCCCGCTTGCGAGGGTGAGGAGTGAGTGTTGGGCGGGGGGGGGGGGTGCGTTTCTTGAAGCTGGCTAGCCTCGTGGCCAGAGGAGGAGGAGACCCAGCCTTGCCCGTCGCGACCCTCTTTTCCGTCTCTGCTTCCCCGCCAGGTAGAGCAGGAGCTTCAGGAGCAGGACTTCCTGGACCGTTGCTTCCAGGAGATGCTGGACGAGGAAGACAAGGACTGGTTCATTCCGTCCCGCGACCTGCCTCAAGGCATCGGGCAGCTCCAGCAGCAGCTGAACGGGCTCTCGGTCAGCGAGGACCCCCACAGCCACATCGCGGAGGACATTTTGGTAAGGAGGGCCGCCCGAGGGAGCCGGTTCATAAGCGGCACTTCCGCCTTCAACAGAAACCCTCTTCATTTATTCCTTTGATTGTGTTCCTTGCTTACTAGAGTGGCATGGTGGCCTAGAGGCGAAAGACACTCGCCTCCCGCTCAGCAGGCTGAGAGCTCAGTCCTCGGCAGCGCCGGGCTGGTGTTTCTCTTAGGCAAAGAGGAAGTGTTTGCTGCGAACTCGGCAATAGGCGTCAGGAAGGGAATCCGGCCAGTAAATGCTCAGCTCCGTTCAGTTGCCCCGACCTCACCCCAATAAAAAAGGAATACCGGGTCATAAGAAGAAAAAAATATATGTATTTATTAAATTTATATGAGGGGACCTTGGTGCTTTGGTTGTTTTCTTCCAGAGGTTTCATAATGCAACCAAGTGACACCCCTGATGACTGGATAAAGTCACTGATAGGGAATGCACTGATGACGTAACCTAGCTGGGCCATGAAACGTCTGCAAGAAAACTACCCAGCTGAGAGAGCACCAAGGACCCCCTCATGTCAACACAGAGCCACTAATATTCTCTTTTTAAGTTTGTATGCCACTCGTCTCACTGTTAACACAATCCTGGGTGGCTTACAAGATGATAAAAAGTTTTTAAAAAGACAATCCAAAACAGTTAAAATTAAAGAAAGAACTAAAAGCCAAAAGGAGCATGGAAATGGAGATCGTCGCTCAGCTGTCCCCAAAGCAGAACACCCATATTGGGCCTGCAAGCCAGCTGATCGGACTCGGGTTTTAGGCTCTTCCAGAAAACCAGGGAATTTGGGGACAGAGGATGGGGGTCACAGCAGAAAAGGCCCTTCTCTTGGACCCCCCCCCCCAGCTGCAATTCCGCAGTCCCTTCGGCTGGAGAGAGAGGGGCGGGCTGGTCCCACTGGGGTGAGCTGACTGGACCCAGGTGGTAGCCTCCATTAATAGTCTGTGGAGATTTTCTGTCACTCAGACCTGAGCTTCCGTTGCTAAGCAAGGCGGACGTTAAGTGAACCGTGCCCGATTTTACAAACTTTTTTTTTTTGCCACAGCTGCTCAAGCGAATCCAGCGTCCTCCGTTATTGGAGGCCAGCTGGGAAGGTGCCAGGCCGGAGGTCACGTGACCCAGGATGGGGGCAACCATCATAATCACAGGCCAGTTGCCAAGCGCCCAAAGGTCACGTGGGTGACCCACAGGGATGCTGCAACAGCCATAAGCGCGAGGACCAGTTGCAGCATCCCCTTGTTCGCTGCTGTGGGTGGGAAGGCTGCATTTGATCAACCCTCCTCTTATTCACTGAACAGCCGCCCTGACCCGCTTAACAAGCAAGGGGCGGGAAAGATCACGATCCGTGTAACAACCGCTATGCTTAGCAGTGGAAATTCTGGCCGCGATCCGAGGACTGCCCCTTTAGAGATCTTTTCTTTAACCAACCCGTGTTATTTCCAGGCAGAAATCCGTAGGGACCAGTTGCAAGCCCCTGGTTTTTTTCCAGCATTGTCGTCACTAAACGGTCACTCAACTGAATGGCCGTATGTCGAGGCCCACCTGTGCTGGACGCTTCCTGATGTTGACCCTCCCTAATTCTGATCTCTCTTCTCTCCCCTCCCTCTCCTCTCTCCCCCCCCCCCCCCACCTTTGCAGAGCAAAAGCACCTTAAACCCGGACGCCAAGGAGTTTGTTCCTGGAGTGAAGTACTGAGTCCTCCGGCCCCCTTCCTAAAAGACTTTTTTTCTGCCCTGGACGGGTGTGGGGATGGGGTGGGGGGTGCGGGGGTGGGGGCCACCAACACCGGTGGGAAAGAGACTTTTTGCCTGCCAACCAGGGGCCTCTTAAGCGACTTTAATCCTTCTTGGCGTCTTGCTGCGTTGGGACATTTGGCAATCAACCAGGGAGAGAGAAGTCACGCTCGCCGTGGGACGACGCAAAGGGGCACCTCCGGACAGGGGTCCCCACCCCCTCTGCTTTCTGTTAAAAACAGCGTCCAGCCTAGCCTGACCACCAGCAGCCTTTTCTGCCTGTCCCTCGTGCCCCCCTCCCCTTGGTTAGCCGCTCCTCCGGGCGCGATTTGGGACCTCGGCGCAGGGTAGGCGAAGGTGCCCCTTCCCTGCTCGGTGGACATTGGCCAGCACGGTGGGCCCCCCAGGCTTCGACCGCCGGGCGTTTAGGCTTCTCCATCTTTAGGGGCAGCCCCTTCCTCTGATTTGCTTTTGCCGAGGGTGGGTGGGTGGGTGGGTGGGTGGCTTCAATGGGAACTGGGGCCAGCCCTTTTCAGTGTGTTTTGGGACAGGAAAGCGGGGTGGTTGTGGACTCAGATGGTCGATCCCTCCATCCAGTGGCTGACCGCTGGGAGGTGGTAGGGTTTTAGAGGAGTTGGTATGTTACAGGGGTGCCGGACGTTGAGAGGAGACGTTGGGTGTAGCCCTTGCTGCCATTTTCTATCCTTAATGTCTCTTCTCAAATTCCAAACAAGAACGTCCAATCTCGGCAACTTCAAGACCTGTGGACTTCAATTCCCAGAATTCCCCAGCCAGCTTTCGCTAGCTGGGGAATTCTGGGAGTTGAAGTCCACCAGTCTTCAAACTTTGCCTAAGTTGGACACCTTGAAAGGATGGCTGGGAGCTACTGATGCTTTCTCCAGCAGAGATGTCCTCCTACTTTCCACGCCCTGCCCACTGCCACTTTCTCCCGTGAAAGCGACAACCTGGCACCTGTCTGACGGGCACGAGGATCCCCAAGGCCCAGACCTGGAGGGGGAAGGAAGGAAGGAAGGGGCCGCTGCCTTCCATTACTCTGAGCAAAGCTTAGCCCCCTCCCCTTATGATCTCTCACCCAAAGGGTCCCTCTTTGTAAAGCTGCTGGGTGGAAATTAAGAAATATGTTTGTCCTCCAGAGGTTCTGCAGGATGAGCGGATCTTCAGGAGATCACAACGGGCAAGGAAGTCCAGAGATCCTTGATGGCAGGGGCCTGCAACCTTGGCCATTTTTAAGACTGGTGGACTTCAACTCCCAGAATTCCTCAAGCCAGCATAGCTGAATTCTGGGAGTTGAAGGTCACAAGTCTTAAAACGTTGCCCCTGATAATCTAAATATCCATCCACTGCAACCTAAAGACCTCTTCACAGGAGATAAGCTTCCTGTCAGGATGGCGGGCAAGACCTCCTCTTCCTCCTTCGCTTAATCACATGGCTCCTCTCCCCCCCACCTCCTAAGTCAGGGGTGGGGGAACTATGACCCTTTTATAACCAATGGACTTCAACTCCCAGAATTCCTCAGCCAGCATGGCTGGCTGAGGAATTCTGGGAGTTGAAGTTCCCAAGTCTTAAAGGAGCCGTAGCGCCCTACCTCTGCCCTAAACCTTCCCCGATAGCTCATCGTTCCCTGCCACCGTGACCCCTGGCATGTTGGGGCTTGTAGTCCAGCTCCTGCAGAAAATCCTGGTATCCCTGGGGTTCGTGTAGCTCCTTTGCCATGGGGTTTAGCTTGGTGCTGCTCTGAAAGGGCCCAGGCTGACCATCCCCAGTCCTTCCCTTCCCCACTTCCCTGGACATGGCCGCTTGCAAGAGCTGGGCTGACATCAGGATCCCCTTCCCCAACTTTTTCAGGACAAGGTTGACATAGGAAGCCCCCCCCCAGGTGTTGCAAATAGGAGCTAACACCCCCCCCCCAAAAAAAAAACCTCAAATTTTCCCTGGGGCCTGGGTCTTTTTTTCAGGGGGGGGGAGATCAGGAATGGCTTGGGATTCTGGCTTTTAAGCTTTGCTTAAAAGGATGCGTAGGGCAAAGGGACTTCGGTATTTCTCCGCCTTGGCTTGTGTGATGTGAAGCGAGGGGTAGGATGGTGGTGCAAAGGACCCCCCCCCCTCTAATTTTTCCTCCCCGAGCTCCCTAGGAAACCTTTGCAACAATGATGGTGCACTGGCCATTTTTACAAGAATGCATTCTTCAATAAACCGATTTTGAGCTGGGTTTGGTGGCCGGGGTCTTTTTAGGAGCTTCCCGCTCGTGCAGGAAATGCTCTGCTCTGCTGCTGCCCCCCTCCCCATGTCCATCTGGTTGGGGGGACGGTGGGGCAGCAGAAATGCAGGGAGAGCTGTAGGGGAAAACCTACAAGGCAGGAAGACTCTTTTCCAAAACCTTTTTTCACCTAAATGTCAATGTCTTCAATGCTGCAGGTTAGGCCCTAATTGGTTGCCACTCCAGCTAGTGACAGCCCCACAGTTGTAGGGCTGCTAAGCCTCTCTGTGGGTCATCTTTGTCCAGGAGGAGCAGGGCCTTCCTGGGCTAGCTTGAGCCATGACAACCGGTAGGAACTATCTGGCTGGACTCCATCGTCCCCTTAACAAGCAGGAATCCAAGCTTGCAGGACAGACCATGACGGAGCCCCCAGATTTCTGTCGCTAAGCGAGACGGTTAAATGAGTTTTGCCCCAGAGGTGAAATCCAGCCAGTTTGAGCTGGTTTGCTAGAACCAGTAGAAAATTTCCTAACCAGTTGGGAGAACCGGTTAGAAGAAATCTCCTTTAGTTTTTTTCCCACTTTACAGGGGTAATCCTGTAAGGAAGGCAGGAAAGAAACATCCTGGTGGTGTTTCTAGCCTAATCTTTATTTCCCTGCTTACAGAAACTGCCCACCCAGTCACATGACACCCCCCCCCAGCCACACCCACAGAACTGGTAGTAAAAAATTGAATTCCACCACTGTTTTGCCCCTATTGTACGACCTTCCCCTGCCACCGTTATTAAATGAATCCACTTGCTAAGTTAGTCAGACGGCTGCAAAGCATAGTTGGCTTCCCCCTCGACTTCCCTTGTCTGAAGGTCGCAAAAGGTGACGATGTCACCCCCAGGGGATGCTGTGACCGTCATAAGTGTGAGTCAGTTGAGCGTCTGAATGGTGGTCACGTCACGGAGATGCCGCAATGGTCGTAAGAGTGAAAAAAAGGTCGAGTCCCTCTTCACTGTTGTAAATGTGAACAGTCACTTGAACGGTTGCAACAGAAGAGAATTGGAAGGGACCCTGGAGGTCATCTAATTCAACCCCCTGCTACACGAAGAGCCGTTAAAGGCCACCTGTATCCAGGCACTCTGCTGTGTGTGTGTGTGTGGTATTGCCACTGGCACCGCACTACTTTTTTATTAAAACCACATCAAGTGGGTGTGGGGTGACCTGCCCATACAAACCAGGCCCCTCGCAAAGTAACAAAAGAGTCCATGTTTTGAAGCCCCCTCCCGCACCAAGGATGGGATGGAGTTGCCCTGCGCCCGTCTCTAGGCAAAAGAGTGACTGTAGAAGACGTCCACATTGGCTTTGTAGTCCAGAGGGATGGCCTGGCCGATGTGTTTGGCCCCCAGGCTGGCCCCTCCCAGCGCAGAGGACTGCTTCAGCTTCAGCAGGCTGAGCTTGGTGAAGGCCCCGTTGGTTTGCTGGCTGTGCGCCTGGCTGAGGACCTGGATGAATCCTGGAAGAGAAGGAGAGTTGGAAGGGACCTTGGAGGTCATCTAGTCTGAACCCCTGCTCAGGCAGGAGACCCTACCTACACCATTCCCAGACAATCTTTTCTTTAAAAGCCTCCCGGGATGGAGCACCCACAACCTCTGGTGGCCAGCTGTTCCACTGCTTAATCGTTTTCACTGTCCGGAAATTCCTCCTTAATTCTAGGTTGCTTCTCCCCTTGGTTAGTTTCCATTTGTTGTTTCTTCTCCTGCCGTCAGGGGCTTTGGAGAATAAGTTGACACACACACACACACACGCACACCAGATATTGGAAGGCTTCTATCATGTGAGAAGGGAGCCAATGGATCCTTCCCGTCAGATCCCCTTCCAAGAAGGGTTCCTTGCCTTGGACAGCTCAAGCAGGAGGCCAGTTCCATCTGCAAAAGGGAAGACCCGTACCCCATTGCATTGCCTATTTCACGGGCCAACCTGAGATTGTTAAGCTGACACTGGCCCTCCTTTTCATTGGGGCAGACGTTAAGTGCGACCTTGGGCACTTAACACTAGTGGACTTCAAGTCCCAGAATTCCCCAGCCAGCAACTTTTAAGACTTGTAGAGTTCAACCCAGAGGCGAAATTCAGCCGGTTTGCCAGAACTGGTAGTAAATTTTCTAAGGAAAGAACCAGCTGTTACAAGAAATCTCCTTTTGGGTTTTTTTCCCACTTTCCAGGGTTAATCCTGTAAGGAAGGCAGGAAAGAAACATCCTGGGGTTGTTTCTAGCCTCATCTTTATTGCCCTGCCCACTCGGTCACATGACCCCCCCCAGCCACGCCCACCAAGCCACGCCCACAGAATCGGTAGGTAGTAAAAAAAACTGAATCCCACCACTGCTCCAACCCCCAGAATTCCTCAGCCAGCGACTTTTAAGACTGGTGGGCTTCTGGGAGTTGAAATCCACGGTCTTAAAAGTGGCTTGGAGACCCCTGTCGTGGGGGCAGCTGACGCGGAAGTAGATTCTTCACCTTCTCTCATCATCTCCCAGCTCTTCCACACGGATCCCACACAGATGACGGGCAATCCTAGATCTCCTTGGAGTAAACTCTGCAGGGAAACAAACATCAGAAGCCGTGAGGATCTGTGGGTCGCCTTTGATGGCCCCTCCCTGTCCACGATACAGGTAGTCCTCGACTTATGACCGCAATTGGGCACGGAGTGGACACAGTTGATGTCCAGGATGTGAGGAGTTTGTAGTTATTTTCAAAGCCCTCCTCCTGACCCATGCAATCTATACGGTCCTGCTCAGTGGAAGGCGGGCTGGTTGCAGTTGTCCCCTTTGGTCGGCGCGTACGATGCAACAAATGTCCTTTTTGGTGGCGCCTACCTCCACCAGGGTTTATCAAATAAACCACCATTGGCGGGATTCATACAAGTTGCCAAACCACATGATGGCTTAGGGCAAAGGCTCCGGAGAAGCAGATCAGTAAGATCCCCTTCTGTCTTCATCCTTGCAAGAAACCCTGAACCTCGCTCTCTCCCCCGCATCCCAAATTATGTCCCAGGGTTAGGATCAATGTGGCTGCTTCATAAGCCAAAATTAATTTGGGGGTGGGTGGGGGGGTGCTAGGGAAAAGGAAGCAGCAACCGCCCTCACTCCTGCCCTTTTCTTGCTTTCTGTCCACCCTGGGCTGAGTTACCTGGTGAATTTTGGGCAGGACGGCCACAATATGCCGCGCCAGGACTTCTCCGGCCTTGTGGAAAACGTAGCGGCACAGGGGGTCCCCAGCCTTGGCCCCTAAGTTAAGAGATGGAGAGTTAAGAGTTTCCCCCTGTTCTTTCGCCTCCCCAACCGGCCTGCAATAGACACCCACTCCCAGAAGGTCCTTTCTTGCAGCTGAGACTCGGGTAAAAACAATCTAGCTGCGGATTGTGCCAGAGTATCTGTATGCCAGCCAAAGTGGCCTCTTGTGAAGCTGAACAGCACAACAGGGTCTCCAACACTGGGTGTGTCCTGTCACGTTCACAACAGAAACCTGGTTTTCCTTTTGGATAGTCTAATCGGTCTCTCTTCAATTCCCAGAATTCCCCATCCGGGATGCTTTAAGAGGGGCGGACTTCAGCTCCCAGAATTCCCCAGCCACTTATAGCTGGTCACACCTGGTGATGCTCAAACTTGGTTGTTTCTTAACCTGCCAACTTCAAGATGGGTGGACTTCAGCTCCCAGAATTCCCTAGCTGCAACCACCCAATACTGAAAGCCAACATTTTCCCGTGCTGACTCAGCATAGTCCAAGAACTTGATTACGAATCAGCCTAAGAAGGGACCCTGAAGTTTTTATTTTCTGGCAACCGAACGTTACCCATCCCTTCGACTTACAGGCTTACCTTCAGCCACTTTCTTGCAGAACCCTGCAAACTTGGACTTCTCAAAGGTCTTGTAGAGGTGAGTTAAGAGCCCCATTTGGTCGGAAATCTATCAAAAAACATGAAGAAAACATCTTCCTTCCTTCTTTCCTTCTTTCCTTCCTTCCCTTTTTCTTTCTGTCCGTCTTTCTGTCTGTCTCCTTTTCCCAAAACCAATCCGAATCCCAAGCACCATGCTATCTATAATAAAATATGATTTGGACTACCTAGTTAGCTGCTGCAAAAAGATCGTACAGCCTTACTAGAAGCAACAGCATGACAAAAGTAGCAACAACGGTGCATCAGAAGATCTGCAAGGAATATCATTTGTCTGCGGGAAAGAACTGGTGGGACCATAAAATAAACATAATGACAATAGAAAAGGAGGGAGCTAAATTGGCCTGGGACTTTAGAATTCTATCAGACAGGCACCTGCCACATAACACCCAGATTTATTTAACCAGGGTTGATCAGAAAGACAAAATCTGCACCGTGGACATGGCAGTACTTGGAGATAGCAGAATAGAAGCAAAAGAACTGGAGAAGATAACAAAATGCAGAAACCTGCAAAGAGAAATAGAACAACTGTGGCAGAAGCAAGCAAATGTAACCCCAACATTAATAGGCGCCTTGGGTGCTATCTCAAAACAACTGGACCACCACTTGAACATCCTAGGCATTGACAAATTCACCATCGGTCAATTGCAAAAGGCAGCTTGACTTGGGAACAGCTGACATCCTGTGCCGAGACCTCGAACCCCCATCAAACAACATCTGCCTATTGCAGGTCCTTGGGAAGGACAATGGGGGAATAAAAAATGTCAAATCCCATCCAAACGTCAACCAAACATAATAATAGTGACTTATGCACCGAGGTGCAAAGTAGTTTCAACTCTAGCATTAGAGATTGACTTCCAGAGATGCTTGGAAGCTTCTAAAGTCCTTCTTCGAAGCACAGAAACCCCGCAGATGTGTCCCCCATCTGTGTTGTGGCCTGTCTGCCCTCAAATGGAAAGACAACGGCCCCCAGGAGGTGGCTGATGAGGAAGAGGAGGAACAGCTTGGTCCAATGCCAGACACGCAAATGTGCAGAAGGCAGAGAAGAGGAGAGCAGTGGAAATCTATGGGCCGGTCCTTGGGAAGGAAGAGCCACCACTGCTAACGAAGCCCCACTCTAGCTCTGGGGATAAAAAGCAGGGGGCAGAGAGGAATAGATGTGGCGGACAACTATTCATCTTCCGGACTTGTTAGCCTGTGTTGAGAAGAGAACTTTTTGTTGGGGCTGCCTAATTAAAGGAATTTTTGAGTTCACTTCTGAGGGTTGGTCGTGTTTGGGAAGCTGGGTCAGAACAGAGAGGAAACATGAGAGCAGATCTGGCCATTCCTTGAGCTCTTCTTAGCAGGAACTGCCCCCCACAAGCCCCACAGCTTAGCGTGACCCTTGGGGTATCTCCAGCCTTCCTTCCCAATGGGAGACTTCCTGCTCCAGCTGACCAATGACTGTGGTCCGCCCTCCCTCTCCCACAGACAAGAGTCCCTCACCAGAAGAAGCTGATGTTGAAGGTCTGGTTTGGGGATGGACCACCCACCCTCCTTACCTGGAAGTAGTCAAACATGGCCTGCCTGACGTAGCCAATGTCGTGCGGTGGGACCTCTAGGTTGTCCAAGCCGTCAAACACAATCTTCATGGCCCGGTGGGCTATCCAATAAGCTGCCAGGCACCAAAAGAGACGGTCAGCCTGCGGACTGGACTTGGCTTTAATCCCCATCCATACAATACATAAAACTGGGTTCCCAAGGAAGCTGCTGTCTTACCCATCTAGATAAGATGGGCAAGGGTTGGTAGCCAGTCTCTCAGCCTCGAAGGAACTAGTTCTCTGCCCTGGGGCATCGCTCCCATTGCCTTTTCAGCATGTGGCAACTTGGTAAAATTGACCTAGACTCTATTACGGCAAGGACGGCCAGCTATGTTAATTTTACGACCGGTGGGTTAATTTCAACTCCCAGAACTCCTGAGCCAGCATGGCTGGCTTAGGAATTCTGGTATCAAGATTCAAACGGAAATTTTTATGTGGGGGGGAGGTTGGTATTATGTGTATAGGAATGTGTGTCTGCTAGTTAAGTTGCTGGAAGCAGCTAGCAGGGAATCTTGCCAATG